>JAXQQM020080684.1:0-26782 GCA_034641835.2 Pinus albicaulis | reverse complement strand
TGTTAGCCCCCCTATGAAATTTTTGACAAGCAAATAGGGGGCTAAATTATTTTTGAGTCTTCAAGGAATGCATTTCCTCTTAAAACACAGTCTCCTTGAAGCCTCTTTGTGGCTTTTATCCTTTGATCAAATCCCCTCTGCTGATTTCCCTTATAAAGCCCCTCTGTTATGTGAAGAAATGCCCAAAGGCCCCCTTTTCCCTCTTATTTCATCCCCCAAAGCCTTTTTTTTCTCTCCCCTTTATTCCTCCTTCTTTACCCATTTACCCTTCAAATCCTCTCCGATCGCGTTCTTGACCATTGATCTCCCCGCCAGATCTGACGTCCAGCGCCTAATCGCTCCATTCCTCCGATCGCTGATCGCAAGTCTTTCTGTCTCCGCCCCGATTAAATCGCAGCCATCCATCTCCCTGCTGATCCTATGGCTTAGCGCTAATCGCATGCTCTTCCCTCCGTCCTCCGATTTAATCCCGACCATTCATCCTTCCGCAGATCCGACGGCCATCGCACTCTCATTTCCTTCGATCGCAAGCCTTCCCCATTGTCTCTCGATTCAATCCTGACCGTCCATCTGTTTCACGATCTGAAGGCCAGCGCTCAATCGCATTTCCCCCTCCCGATCGTCAATCGCAAGTCCTTTCCTCTGCCTCCCGATTTGATCATAGCCGTCCGTTTCCTCCCAGATCTGACGGCTTGAGTTCAATCGCCCTCCGCCTCTACCGGGTCCCACATTCACGCCTCCATGTATTGTTTTTCGTGTCTCCCTATGTAATTCGCCCAAACAACAACCTTTGGGTTTTTACATTGTTAATCATTTCTCCACCGCTCTATGTTCTTTCCACCATTCTCCACTCTTCCGCCACCATCCCACCGCCTCCTCAGCATTTCCTCCGCCACCACTGCCTGGGTTTTAAACAGAGTTATTTCAGTGTGCAGATAGTACAGAGAGGCCATTTCAGCCGGCCATCAAAGCAGCAGAGACCGGATCAGAAGGGATTTGAGCCTGTAATTGAATAATTGAAGCGCTAATCCCGTGATCAAGGGATTAAGGCACTGTTTGAGGATTAAGAGCGCACCAGTAACGCCATAACTACGCTACCTAACAGCAGGACTTTTTCCTCCAGAGGTACACCTTCCCACAGCGTCCTCCATGCCTTCTCGAGCCCTGAGACAATTAAATATACTGACTGAAGCTCATTTCAGACAGTCAGGTAGCATTAAAGAAGCATGGAGGGACTTGCAGTTTTCCATCCAGTTCATTTAATTCCAGAATGGCAGCACAGAGCTCCAAGCACCAGAAAGGACTTCAAAGAAATATCTGAGGTCAAAATCGACCTGACAGAGATCTCCAAGCCAGTCTTAGAGTACCTACAGCGTTGCAGACAGCCATTAAGTAGTATGGGCTTGGACACTTCCGCCTTACTGTCTTAATGAGACTCATTTATTTGCTTATCTACTCCTCGTTGCTTCTCTTCTCCTATAAAAGATCCCCGAGAACATATTGTAAAGGTTGTTGCCTTGTTGGGCATCTGCTGTTAGAGGGATTCATTCTTGATTGTTAGAACAGTCGTGGGAGGGAGTAGCAAAGTAGTTGTATGTAATAGGCTGGGAGGAGAAAGTCTGGACTGTAACAACCATTGAGCTTATTGTACATGACTGGTTTTGCATCAATTAATCAAGGCACATTTCACAGGATCCTGGTCTATTGCTATTGGTGATGTTCTTCTTAACTCCGTTTGTTTCATTTACATGCTGTTTCATGTTCTTCCGGTAGGCATCAGAATAATGGTATAGGATTCACCCTTTGTTAGGTGCCCTATGCTGTCTGCTCTCCCTACCTTTATGTTTTCTGCTAGAAGTGCTATCTGAGAGTTTTTTTTAGTTGATTTAACCAGCGCAGTGGATGTTATTGCCTGCTGGCTGATGTATGAATTAGTTGGAGCTGTTCTTAGATGTTCTTGAGGGGTTTAAGCTGGAAGGTTTGGGAACACTGGGGATAAGTGTTAGCCCTGTCCACTAGGATCCTTGCGCGACCAGCTGGCCTTTCTAAAATCCCTTTGTTGATCTTGTCTCTATTTTTTCCCTTGGAGTTGCTAAAGCAGATCTGGAGTTAAATGACCTCTGGTCTGATCTATAAGTAGCCCCATTGTTTCTTTGAGAGCTGCCTTTGAGTATGTCCAAGCAGGTCTGGAGTTAAATGACCTCTGACCTGATCTATAGACAGAAAATTGGTTGTCTTTCCTTCTTCCACTTTCTCTCCTTAATGTTCCACCCCATCATCTAACTAAAAAGATCCTTTAGTATAAATGACTTGCCCTTTGGAAGCCTTGGCTAGTGGATGCAAGTAATTTTCCTCTCATGACTCCATAGCCTAATGGATGGCACGGTCTTGGCCCATTCTCTCTGCTGAAACAGCCTGCTATTTTGTTCCTTTCCTCCCACTGCTTTCTCAGTCCATGATCTCGTGACCAACCCAGCAACCAACCAACCAAATCATTTAAAAGCCCCCTTTGTGCTTCATAACTAGCCTAATATCTCATCTTGAGCCTCAAAGATACATCATTCTTTGTTCTATTTGGAGAGATCTCTCTCCGGGTCCAGGAGGGCTAGATCCTAGGGCCCCAAAGTGGTTTGATGTTGTCTCATCTTTTGGTATTGCCAAATCTGCCAAAACATGGGAACCCCAACAAAATCTAAGGTTAAATCTTCATATTTACATTTAATAAATAGATAAATATAACATTGCTTATGCTAAACATGTGAGTTCATTTAAATCTAGTATTAAAACGTCATATTTATATTTGGTAAATACTAAATAGATCGACCTCAAATATATATTTATAGACCTATTTAGTAAATAGTTATGAACCTTTATTAAATTAAGTATGAACCTTAATTTATTTTTTAATGATGTATGAACCTTTGTTTTTATGTAAGTCAATTTTCTATTCATGTAGGAAAAAAGGAGTACATATAGCCGCTTAAAAAAAAGGTAGTCTCACCATGATCGAGTTTGTTAACAAAAATTTGCATCATATGACAAAAATACAAAAGATAGACTAGGGACATTTTCAATAAACGATTGGGCCAGAGGCACCAAAACACATATAAAACATAAATAACACCAAATATCATGCTAGTCGTTCGACATGATGGATGCAGGTTTTTCCGAGAGTGTTCCTGGAGGCGATGGAGGACATAAGTCACACTGAACATGCCCTGCAAAGTGCGCCAACCAAGTTTCCAGCTTTTCTACTTTCTCAGTGAGTTGATTTTGGCTTTGGCAAACAACTACCTTCCTCTCCCAGACTTAGCACTGTAAATAGTGCATTCGTTCCAATGTTGCCATCTGCTCTGCATGCTCCTCATGACAGATTCTCTCAGTTGTGTCCACTCTTTCCATCAGGTTGTTGATAAGTGCACGATAGTTCTCCATGAAGCAATGCTGGATAACTTGCCCCTCATTTACCTCAAATCAATCAGACCCACGATTCCCCTTTCTACCATGGGATCCTTTGCCCTGACGACTCTACTTTTGAACCCTCAAACCCCCACCCCTGATATCCCCTTGCTTACCTCCTCCATGACCCCCATGAACACCCACACTAGTGATTCACACACACCCCATAGTCTTGCCACCCTCGCATGGAGCCATGATCCGGATTTATGCAGGAACGCAACAGAATAAACACATAACCATAAATACAGAGATGCAGCGGAAATAACACTTCATTTCATTAATATCAAATAACAGAAAGATGCTTACAGACATAATGGAAATAAAATAGCTAGGGTCCTGGTAGCGAATCTCTGAGAAGAGATGTGGTGGCTACAGACCTCTGAACTTCTTTACAATGAGGCGCGAGGGCCTATTTATTATTGAGAAACAATGGAGAACCCTAAACATCCCAAAAACCTAACCCTAGGAGATGAAGCGCCAAAACTATGGGCCCCGTTTGGTAAATTGGTGTTTCAACTTCCCAGGGACGTAACTTTGGCATACTATCTCCGTTTGACGCATATGATACATCATTAGAAAGCTCTATCCGAGGACTACAACTGTCGGGAAGAATTTTATCAGAAAATTCGCTGCCGGTGAATGAGTCCCACTTTATAAAGGAGATAGTAAAGGGCCTACAACGGCACGTGTTTGGCTCCAATTGATGATGTCAATTCTGAGTTTAATTTAATGTCAACCCGGGAAGGTAAAATTAGAAGTGCTTATCTAAAATATATAGATCTAGAAATATTCCTAATTTGTCCAAGATCTTAAAGTCCCCTTACAAGAACATATTCATTAAGATCTCTTTCAATAAATAAACAAACCTAGCTCTAATAATTGTTTGAGATCTATGGTTCTCTTACAAGAACATATTCTACAAGATCTCTTCCAACATTAGAACATCTAATAAGAACTTAAAAGCTGAAATGAAATAAACCTAGATCTAATAATTTTATGAGGTCTTACAGTTCTCTTACAAGAACACTTTCAAATAAGACTCTTCCAATATTAGAACATTTAACAAAGCTTAAAAACTGAAATGAAACAAACCTAAATCTAATAATTGTATGAGATCTTATGGTTCTCTTACAAAAACACTTTCAAATAAGATCCTTCCAATATTAGATTATTTAACAAAAACTTGAAAGCTAAAATGAAACAAAAACATAAATTAAATTATACCTAAAGTAAGCAAATAAGCATGCAAGTGAGGCCATGGGGGCCCTCCATAACTCCACAAGCACACCACTTTAATGGAGACTCAGATGTAGAGGAAAAATCGAAGTATGAATCCTTTATTTGAAAATCTCCATTACAAACCAACTCTAAGCTTCTAAGATTACATACTCCAAAATTCTAAGATTACAATATTACAAAAACTTCAACATTACAAATGGAGGAAATTGTACTCCTATTTATACAATGGGATGAGTAACAAACTCAAAATGATCATCCACTAATCTCTCTTTTAGTTCCACACATCTCTCAACCATCTAGACACATAACCCCTTTTGTCCTTGATCTTCTCCATGAGATCATAATCTTCTCCATGAGGTTTATCTTCTCAAATTCGAATTTGATCCTTCAAGGCCACATAAAGGTGTCTTGGAAGCTTCCTTGGCACCTACACATGTCACAAAAACAATCCACTTTCCATATATAAAGTAAAATATATTATTTTCTAATATTTAATCAAGAATTTCTCTTAAAAATGCTTAAAAATAAATAATATTTGGAAAATATAAATGAGACCCATTAATGGTAAATAATAGGGAAAATGAAGTGACATGGTGGTGAATAATGGGTGATATAATGGAAGCATAGGTGAAAAATGTATGGTAATGAGTGACATTTTGAAACCCAAACATACTCTCCAACTGAAGCTCTTGCATGTCCTCATGCAAGCTACTACAATGACTTATTTGATTTAATTCTTAGATGAGCTTCCTTTTACAAGATGTTTGGTTCTTGTGTAACAAGCATCTTTCAATCATGGACTTCCTTTTAACTTTGCACATCTTTGGATAAATTTTATTTTTGCAAAGCATTTGCATCTTTTAATGATTGGTTCTTGTGTTACAATCATTATTTACTTTGTTGAGATCTCTGTTTAATGATTGGTTCTTGTGTTTACAATCATTATTTACTTTGTTGAGATCAATCATTTTAAGAAGTCATTTAATATGCTCATCATTTTGTAGTAGTTTTATTGTGGGAAAACTATGTGGGTTAAGATGTAATATGAATGAGGGAAAAAAATGAAGTGTGAAGTGTGAAATTCCCCCCTCCCCAACTGATGGTTTTTGGCAATTTTTTAATGAGAAAGGGAATAGTGAAATAGTGGAATATTTTCCAAATATCATCATTTTAGCATCTAAAAAGAATTTCAAGATTAAAGGTTAGAAAACATTATACCTTACTTACCTACAGAAGTGGATGAATCATGCATGTTCAGCTGCTACAATTCTGATCTGAAGCTTCTTCTGCAAGTTGTGGATGAAAGATGGATCTGTATTGTCGTATCTGCTGCTGGATAGTCTGATGAATCTAATGAGTCTGCTGAATATGGCTGAAAATCTATAAGGCTTGGAAGGTATACAAAATATATAAGTTACATTTTCCTCCCCCCAACCTTATTTATTGACTTGTCCTCAAGTCATGACAAGCTGAAAAAGAAATGAACAGAAATCTGCTTCATCTGCTACAAAATATGGGTCTTCAAGTCTTCAACGGTCGATGGCACAAATCTTACTATGTGATTAAATGTGTTGGTGTCGAACATAGTAAGAAGTTGTTGACTTAGTGGCCATTAATGAATGCCACTAGCCAACACGAGAGCTCCCACCATTGATTCCAATGGGAGTCAAGATGCCTAACACATCTTTGTAGGTACGAATAAGTTTGTTGTCGTCGAGTCACCTACAAGATCCAATGAACAAGGGATATTAATGTACTCCCATTGTTCATTGGCAAGAGTACTTGCCATTAAGGCATGCAAGCCTCTAGGTGTTTTTACAAAGATAATTAGACTCTAGGACTTTGACTCAATGATATGCATAGAAGCAGGGTTTTATTGGTGGAAAATGAAGAATGGTAGGAAAAAGGAAATGGAAATGGAAAATGGCTTTTATTGAATGGTTAGGAATGGATGAAAGGAAATGCATGGTGAATGAACAAGAACTCTTGCTGTGAAAAATGGACATGGAAATGGTATGCTTTATGGATTGACAATTGGTGGAATTCAAAATCTTTTGCAAAAAGGGAGGTGTAAGGTTGTGGTTGTGAACATGGATTTGTCTTTATGGTTTTTCATGAATTTAGTCGTTTGAAGACCAATTGTGCGCACAATGTAATCTCCTTAATGAATACTTGATTATCCTGTAACCTGTAAAAAAAACTTGGTACAAAGAAAACATAAGTGTGCTCTAGAAGAAATGGCCAGTTCCTTCATGATTCTTACGCAAAAATTCATACCAAATAAAACATGTTAAGGACAATCAAAGGTGTTGAAATTGACTTAATCATGATATTAAAATCAATCCATTCTTTAAAAATAACCATGAAAAATAATACTCCCTGTCAGATAACTCATGAAATGTGCTCAGCAAAAAGATTGGCATTAGAAAGCTCTGTTGTGTCCTGCAGATTAGTATGTCACATAAAAGCATTCAACAGAAAATATTATGAGTTTAATGCCAACTTGAAGCTATCAAAACAAGATAATCATCATCTATAGAATCCTCCAAATGTTTGATAAATTTATTCTCAAAATTTGTTTCCAAGTGTTCCATTATTTATTTTCAAATCTGCGTGAATTTTGTGAAAAGTGTGTTTATTTTTTTATTTTTTTATTTTTCCCTTGTACCAACTGTTGCGGTTTCATCCAGTTCCATTATTCTCTCAATTTTTTTATCACCAAAGTTTTGTTTTATCCCAATATCCTTCATATGCCAATGTTCACTCTTTAAATCCCTCAAAACAACAAGTGTCACAAAACACAACAATTTTTTTTTTTTTTTTATTTCTTTTATTTTTTTTTTTATTTTGTTTGTATGTATTTTTTTAAACATGATAACAAACATAATATAGCAATAACAATCCTATGTAATATAAAACAATATATCAAACATAACAAATTACAATCAACAAATTTTTTTAAACTATATTAATATAATTATATGACATATTAATATATTAATATAATTAATATATTAATATGTATACAATCATAACATATATTATTTGATGAGCATTAGCTAACAAAAGAAAATATACAAATACAAATCAAACATTAAAAAGAAAAATATACATATATACAAATATAAATTAGAACATATCAAACATAAACTAAAAATATACAAACGTAAATCAAAACAAATCAAACATAAACTAAAAATATACAAATCAATAAATACAAAAACTAAAAATGCAAACAAGCTAAAAGAAATGCAAAAAAAACGGAAAAGAAAAAGGCAAAATTTGTGAACTAATCGAATTGAAGGCAGATGGAATGTTTTTTTTCATTGAGGCAGCGTAGGAACAGCCGCGCTGGTGGTGGAGAATTATCTGCTTCCCGCCATTGCAGTGGCAGTTTTTCCGTGGACGCAATTCTGGAATGATTGAAATTCTAAAACCCGTTATTATAACACCAGCTTTGAAGATTTTGGCTGGTTGGATTGACGCGGCTTCCTTCAATAGTAACCAGAGCCGAGGGAGAGCAAGGCGCTGTGAGTGCTCGATCTTCATTGATCCGGCGGAGGAATCTTCCCATGCTGAATCTTATCCGACTGATCTCCGTTATTCTTCTTGATGTCACCCTGTTGCACGGATTTGACGATAAAGTCTTCGGCTCCTTCATCTAAATACCTTTGAATTCGCTGTGGCACATTCTCTGATGACATTATAATCCTTCAAACCCTTGATTTCCTTTAGTCTTTTGAGGAGATCGTTGCCTGTTAGTTCTGGCATGCAATGATCTGTGATAATCAAATTAAACTTCAATGGATTAGTGCAAGTAGAGGCTGCCGCGTGCTCTTTATCGGAGTTCAAGCGCCTTGGCGACAGTGACTTTGACAGAATCTGACAGTTTCTCAATGACCATTCTTTCAACATGACGATCGTCTACTGCTAAAACATGCATCTCATTTGTTGTTAACGCTCTCGGTTTTTTTTTTTATGAGACGATTGGTTATTTTTTAGTTTGAGTTTGTTGGTTGGTGTTTATTCGTTGGTTTTTTATATATTTTTTATTTGTGTGTTTTTTTTAATCTGTTGTGTCATATGTTTTCTTTTTTAAATTCGTTGGGTTGTGCTATTTTTTTTTTTTTATTGTTTTTTATTTATTTATTTATTTTTAATTGTTTTGTTTTTTTTTTTTTTTATTAAACTAAAATCTAGAAAATGAATTTGAATCCTATTTCTAAAAAATGGTTAGTTTTCAAATTTTTATTTATTTATTTATTTTTTAATTCTAAAAAAATGGAATTAAACCTATCTAAAAATTATTGTGTTTTTATTTTTTAGATTATTGTTCTTTTATTATTATGATTTTTTTTTTAATAATATATACATGATATATATATTATTATTATTTTGTGGGATTTTTTTTTAGTATTAAAAGAAAACCAAATTTTATCTAAAATTTTAAGATGATTTTTCACTCACTCACAAAATTCTTTATTGTCGCATTGCAGATTAATTTTCCAGCAAGAGTATTTTTATTTGAAATAAATCAATAGATTTTCTGATCTTCCTGATCACACGAAGCGTGGGAAGAGAGCATACTAATCTCTTAATTTTATTTATTTATGCAGGTTAGCATGGATGGATAAAACACATTTAAGATCTACGACAAAACCTTGCATTATCTACACTCTTTCTGCAATGTCACGGGGGCGTTTAGACTCTTGGAAGACAAAGCTTTCTGATAATCAAGCTCCTGGCTCACCCGTGATACAGAAACAAGACATAGAAATGCAAAGATGAAGCAGCTCTTTTTATTCATGATGATATTTAAAAAAAACAAGACTTAAAAGAAAATTCTACAAAGAAATTCTACGATGAAATTCTACGATGAAATTCTACAAGATCTCGTTTTTATTTTTATTTTTAAACTATTCTACATTAACTTGAAAGATGTTTTATTTTCTAAGTAAAAGAATGCTTCCAGTGAAGCCATCTACGGATTAAAAATTCGAACATGCTCACATCAAGATTTAAAAATTTTACATTATGTTTTACAAGTATGTGAGAATCCTGTCTTAGAGTTGGCTCAAGGTTATTGTCCTTGCTCTCCAAGAAGTACCTGTTCAACATTGTCAAATTCATCATCCGTAGATGGATTAGTGAGAAATGGGGGGTTTAAAATAAAAACTGAATTTAAATTAACTATGTGCGAAAATAAAAATGCTCCAAACTTTGAACTCCTTTATGAACCTGTTGTCACCAAGTTCCACAAATTAGTCCATAAAAACAAATGCATAAAATAATTACTAAATCCTTCTAGTTGCACTTCCCCGGCAACGGCGCCAAAATGTTTGGCTCCAATTGATGATGTCAATTAGAGTTTAATTTAATGTCAACCCGGGAAGGTAAACTTAGAAGTGCTTATCTAAAATATATAGATCTAGAAAGATTCATAATTTGTCCAAGATCTTAAAGTCCCCTTACAAGAACATATTCATTAAGATCTCTTTCAATAACTAATCAAACCTAGATCTAACAATTGTTTGAGATCTATAGTTCTCTTACAAGAACATATTCTACAAGATCTCTTCCAACATTAGAACATCTAATAAGAACTTAAAAGTTGAAATAAAATAAACCTAGATCTAATAATTGTATGAGGTCTTACAGTTCTCTTACAAGAACACTTTCAAATAAGACTCTTCCAATATTAGAACATTTAACAAAACTTAAAAACTGAAATGAAACAAACCTAAATCTAATAATTGTATGAGATCTTATGGTTCTCTTACAAAAACACTTTCAAATAAGATCCTTCCAATATTAGAACATTTAACAAAACTTAAAAGTTGAAATCAAACAAAAATAAGACAATTATACAGAAATAGCAAATAAGCATGGAAGCGGGAAGGCATGAGGCCCTCCACCTTACACAAGCACACCACTTTAATGGAGACTCGAGATGTAGAGGCAAAAATGAAGTATGAATAGTATGAATCCTTATTTGAAAAATCTCCATATAAATAACTTTCTAGCTAGATTACATATAAGAGGTGATTACAGAAAACTTGAAGATTACAATATTGCAAAATTCAACCCCAAATGGAGGAATTGTACTCTATTTATACAATGGGATGAGTAACAAACTCATAATGATCATCCACTAATCTCTCTTTTAGTTCCATACATCTCATCTAGACACATAACCCCTGTCCTTGATCTTCTCCATGAGATCATAATCTTCTCCATGAGGTTTATCTTCTCAATTCAATTTAATCCTTCAAAGACCACATAATGTGTCTTGGAAGCTTCCTTAAGCACCTACACATATAAAAACAACCCTTTCCATATATAAAAGTAAAATATATTATTTTCTAATATTTGATCAAAATTTCTCTTTAAAGAAATCATAAAAACAAATCTTTGGAAAATATAAATGAGAGACACATTGGTAAATAATAGGAAAATGGCTGTTGACATGGTGGTGAATAATGGGTGATAAAATGGAAGCATAGGTAAAAAATGTATGGTAATGAGTGACATTTTAGCCCAACAAATGTGGTTGGGAAGATAACTATAGCAGCACTACCACCATTGTAATAGATATTAGAAATATACAGTTGAAGCATGCTTATTTTAGGCCTAAGATTCTTATATATATTCTTATGTAATTTTTTTCTATTAGTCCTTTAATTTCTCTCCAGTGTTCTAATTGTATAATCACTTGGAATTCATGATCACATGCTTCAACTTCCTGTTTACACCTAGGCTGTTGTTTTGTCAAGATTTAGTAGTTTTCTTATGTGTAATCACTTGGAATTCATGGTGACATGCCCCAACTTCCTGTATGCATATAGCTTGCTATTTTTTCCTTCATGTATGGTTTAATAAGAATTCAATTGCCTTAGCTTCCATGAGATAAGTTTACTTGTGACTTAGTTTTCATATTGACTCCATGCCCAATAGTAGTTACTCGTTTACATCTTTCACCTATACCAACACATCACATTCAATCCAATTCAGAGTCAGCCATATTCTTTAAACTTCGTTGAAAATAATTTATTCTTTTTTTTTAGAGAGCCCTCTCAAACTGGATAGTCTAATTTCCAGTTCCAAGTGATTTGATAGAGTTACTCCAAGTTGACCATTTTAGTAGCCCAGTAAGACTCAATTTGGTGATAACACACTCTATCTCAACCACAAAACACACATTCTCTCTCTCCCCATATATATATTTATCTATATCCCTCTATCTCTCTCTTCTTGATTCTCTCCCCCTCTGGTTATATCTCTATATTACCTCTATTTTCCTTCTTTGTCTCTCTATATCACTACCCAAACATACAAACTCTCTCTCCACATCTCTCTCTCTCTATCCCCCTCTCTCTTCCTCTATACCTCTCTCTCTTTATCTTCCCTTCTCCCCCTCTCTCACTCCTTCTCTCCCTATCTCTTCCCTCCTTCTCTCCTCTCTATCTCACTCTCTCTCCATCTCTGCCTTGACAACTTCTCTCTCCTCCTCTTTTTCTTTTTATGTATTTATTCTCCCCTCCCTCGTTCTCCCCCTACAACTCCATCTCTCTCTCCATCCCTATCTTAAGTCCTCTCTATTTTCCTCCTTCTCTCCCAATTTCTCTCCCATATCCCTCTCTCTCTCTCTCTCTCATTATTTCCCTCCCTATCTCCTTCTCTCTCCCCCCTTATCTTCCCCCTTCTCTCCCCCCTCCATATCTATGTTTCCCTCTCTCTCTCTCTCTCTCTCTCTCTTCCGCTTCTCTCCCTCTTTCTCTCCTCTCCTTCTCTCTATGTTACATCCTCACTCTCATTAAATCTCTCTCTCTATATATCTCCCTTGTCACTCCCTATCTCTCTCTCCACCTTTACATCTCTATGTATTTGTTATTACCTCTCTCTTTGTCTCTCTCCGAACCCAATTCCATCTATCTCTCCCCCCCGTCCTCTCTCTCTCTGTCTCTCCATCTCTATGTCTCCCTCTCTTTCTTCCCCTTCTCTACCTTTCTTTATCCTCTCTTTCTCACTTTATTCCCTCCTCTCCTCTCTCCCTCACTCTCTCTCCATTTCTCCTTTGTCACTCCCTATATTTCAACCTCTATATATCCATGTATTTTTTCTTCCCTCCCTCTCTCTCCCCCTCCAAATCCATCTCTCCCTCCCAAGCTTTGTCCTTCTGTCCCTCTCCTCCTCTTTGTCTTAATTCATCTCTCTCCCTCTCTCACACACCTATCTATCTTCCCCCTGCCCTCCAAATATATAAATATCTCCCTTGATCTCTCATTATCTCTCCCCCTCTCCCCCCCTCTCTATTTCTCACTCTCCCTTCCATATCCATCCATATGATCAAGAATTTCTTCACTCTGTGTAATCAATGATATATGTAAGCTCTAATATATTTTACATTTTAATTTTTATTGTGAAATGAATTGTCGGTTTTCATGTGGTATTGATAATCCATGATATTTACACATGGTATTGTAACAAAACCTATTTACAAGTTAATAGTATTCATGTTAAAGTGGGGGTGAATATCCATGGTTAAGAATCTTGTTATATTGTAAGTATTAATTTTTTATGTGTTCATTAATTAAATTTAAATATGGTTATGGAATCATTATTAGTCCCTTCCAAGGCAAGACTATTTATCTTTTTATCAATGTTAGTTTATCATTGCAATGCAAATTATAATTTTTTATTTTGAAAAATATATATTTATTTTTTATATTATTAAAAAAATGAATTTTCAAACATTTGATTGGACCATAACTTGAAGGTCGTATTGCAACCTTTGCGGAGCATAATTTCATGTGGATAAATTCCTTACATATCTTATGCCATAATTTATAGATATGATTGCAATATTCATGCATTATTTTTAGATATTAGTGTAGACATTTTCATTCTTAAGCTTTCTTGAAAATAGCTTATACTCAAGTAAATAACATATATATCATAAATTACTTCCCAGTATAATTTAAGTAAGTCTTTGGTTAAAAAATGGTCAGGAATAAGTCCTAAATAAATATATTTACCATGAATTACTTCCAACCATCATTTATGGTTTTTTAGCACTTATGTAGGAGCACGACTATAAATGTGTAAAGTTATTAGAGGTTACTACCCACCATAATTTATGGAATTTTTTCTACCTTAGCAAGAAATTTACTTAGGTACTTCACTTTTCAATTTATTAGTTCCTACCCAAGAAATACTATAGGATGATTTGTTGATTTAAAACTATTAATTTAGCATCCACCAATGTAAGTTATAATTATTTATATGATTTTTACTAGAGCATAATTTATAACTTCAGTTGAAAGGACTAAGTTGCCATGTAAAACAAAATTACAATATAACATGTTGAATTTTATTATTTTTATTTCTTTTAACTTTTCATTATTAATTGAGCCAAGACCTAGATGTTTAGATTCATTCATCTACACTTCACATCTCAATTTATTAGTTCCTACCAATGAAAAAAATATAGGATCAACCACTATTAATTTAACATTAAACAATATAAGTTATAATTATTTATGTAAAATTTCCCAAAGGATAATTTATAACTTGAGTTTAATTTAGCATTAACCGATATAAGTTATAATTATTTATGTAAATTTTCCCAAATGATAATTTCTAACTTGAGTTGAAGGAAAGAAGTTGAAGTACAAAAAATAATTATAATATAACAAATTAAATTTTATTACTTTTATTACTTTTAAATTTTTATTGTTTATTAATTTTAACTTTTTATTGTTTTTTAAGATTTAAATATTTACACTCATTCACAAACACTATAACATCTCTTCATCTCCCCTATACTAAGATATATATTACTTTTAACTTTTTACTAAAGTTAAATTATATATATAACATACAAAGAAGTCCACATATAATATGCCATAAAATTATATAAATATTAATTTAATTTAACAACTTATCTCTTAAATTATTTTTTAAAGAAAATTGTTGACGTATGTCATTCACTTTTCTCTCCACTCAACCTTATGCAATAACATTATAGATACATCTTATTAAACTTAAAAATTTACATTTTACGATAAATTCAATTCATTTTTTTTCCCTATGCGAATGAATTCAATGAATAGAAATTAAAATTCTATTCAATTATTTATAAAAATTGGATTACTATATGTAAATGAATTCAGTGAACAAAAAAATTTAAAATTTTATTTGATTATTTATAAAAGAACGAGAAATTTAAAATAATAATAATGAAAAATTATAAGTAATAATATTAATTAATTGTTGCAAAATAAATTATATATATATGTGTGTGTGCTATTTGTGCCACAAAATTGTTTAAGGTGAAAAACATGTGTTAAAAATTGTAAAAAATAGATTAAAAAAAAAACACATTTTTTCGGAGGCACTACCTATACAGGGGCGTCCACTCTCTGCAAACCCCTTAAGCATGGTTTGTTTCCTTCCCCCCTTGTGGTGTCCCCATTGTACCCAATGCAATGTATGAGACATGGGTTTGTTTTTTTCTTTGAAAACATGGAGTCACAAGAATAAATGATCAGAATAAAGGGTAATAATGTCAGTTATTTTTTTTTGATCAAGAGAAATTCTCAGTGTTCACACACTTTGTTAATGAGTTTACAACATTTTTCAAAGTTTCCACAATCACCAGTAGCAACCTCTTTTATTAAATCCTTTTTCTCAAAAAGTAAAATTGAACATCAATATGCTTTGTGTTATGATGATACATTAATTTCTTCGCTAGGAATATTGTACTCTAAGTGTCACAATCTATCCTTACAACTCGTTTACCAACCCAATACTTGAAAAAAATATTTGTAACCATATTGCATCCTTGCTTGTAGGAGTGGTTTCCATCCATTCAATTTTTGTAGTTGAAAGTGCCACTATAAACTATCTCTTTCTCATCCAATTTAATTCTCGTCCAAATAGATTAAACACATAACCACTTGTAGATCTTCTGCAATCGAGATCTACATCCTAGTCTTTATCAACAAAACCATATATGTCCAAAACTCTTTCCAATCCAAGTCTTCTTTGGTAGAACAATCTATAGTTAGTAGTGCCACACAAATTCCTGAAAACCCTCTTTACTATTGTTAATGGTTTCCTCCCTAATATTGACATATATCTACTCAATGCTTCCAATGCTTGTAAAATTTCTATTTTAGTACAAATCATTGCATAAATCAAACTTCCAACCACACTATATGAAACATAGGACATGTTCCTTCCTCTTCATGTGTCTTGAGACAATGTTTTATTAATGAATAAAATGTAGGAATAAGGACCTTTATTGGTTTAGATTCCCACATATTAAACCTCTCTAATATTTTATCAAAATATTTCCTCTTATTTAATTATATTTTCCTATTTTCCTTATCTCTTTTAATTATCCTACGCAAAATAAAATTTGCAATGCGGATATCATTCATGTAAATTTACAAGACAACTAAGTTTTCACTTCTTGGATAATTTATTTATTTTCGCAATTAGCAAAATATCATCCACATACAAGATAAAATAAATAAGATGACCTCCAAGTACCCCTGGGGGGCAGCTCGAATGGTGATGGTTATGATATGAAGTCTTATGTATGAGTTTTTAGGTTCAAATCCCCCCTAATTTACCATTTAAGCCATGTATGGAAGCATGTATGGGTTCACCTAGAAGTCATAGTGGTAGCAGTTAGAATCAACCTAGTTTCACACAAGTACAATCCTTCCCCATTACTAATTCCTCTAGATAGAAAAAATTAAAAAAGATGATCACCACTGAATTTGAAACACAATGATCATCTTTTCTCGTTGTGAAGCCAAGTATCTATATATAAGTATTTTTTTTTTATATATAACATCCTTGATGGCTACTTTAACCCATATATGGACCCTTTTAGACAACACAATTTCCCTTTTTTTCACTTCACCATAAAGCATTCATGGCATTTCATATAGATTTTTTCTCCCAAATCCCCATGTAGTAATGTTGTCTTCACATCCATGTGTTCCACTTCAAAATTAAAGTAATAGAAGTAGATTAAAAAACATAATAAAAGTTAATCCAATAGGAGAAAATTGTTGTGCAGATCAATTGTCCTTTTTAAATAAGAACAATCAATCCAACTCACACATAAATTGTCAATCTAGGTAGGAATTTTGCTTCAAGGTTATTTTGCAAAATATATGTAGGAACAAATAGAAGCTAGTGCTAATAAAGTATCAAAATCAATTGTTATAAATGTCACTCTCAACACTCCAAACAAACTTCCTATCATACTCTAAACCTTTTTCACACTTTAGGAGGAAATGACACATGTTGCATAATAAATCACACTTTATCACATGATCACTCTTATTAAGAAGAAACAACAATTCTAGAAACCATTCGACACTCAAACAATTATTGTAACACACATTCAATCAATTAAAAAAACCAACGAACTGTAAAAGTAATCAAGGAACCATCACACCTAATGAAGGGACTGGTCCAAGACCTATGCTATACACAATTATAGATGCTACAATATTGCAATTATTCAATACATGAACAATATATGCAACAGTAAGAATAAATAACACATAACTCGCAATTGAGAGGAAATAAATCTACTTCTACATTACCTCTCTAACCAATGATCGCTACTAAGGAGGAGGGCCCTTCCTCCTTAGCAAGGGCTGGTGAATTACACGACACACAAGCTAATCAGGAAAGTGATATGGGGCCATGAATGTTAAATAGTTACATTAATGAAAGTTTTTGTACAAGATTGCAATGATGGTTCTTATCGCTTCCATGATCTCTATCTATGCGTGCCTCATAGGCACAGAGTACATTCTTTTATAATTTCATATTACATTTATATTTTTGAAAAGCGAGATCATCATGGGAATCTCTCAATTCTCATGTGATCCAAATTGATATCACACAAAAACTATCTTATAAAAAATTGCCTTAATTGAAATAGATTTGTATCAACTTTCTAAACAACAATGGTTTATCATTTAGAAATCCCAACTGTTTCAACTAAGTTAGCAACATTGTCCATGAATATCTCCTTTTAATGGACAAACTAGCTCTAACAATGTGTCTATCCATGTTGGCCTTTGTTGTTAATCATAGAAGAACAAAATATACATAATAATCTTGGTGTTGTAATAACATTGTTAGCATAATCTTCGTTCCATATTTAGTGAGGCAAAACTTGGGAGATATCATCCTGTAACAACATCTCAACAAGTCATACCACCTAAAAACAATCATCAATTCATTATTAAAATAACCTAAAATATAATGTCCCCTAATAATAATAATAAATAAATAAAATAATATTAAAATATAAGTAAATAAATAATAAACAATAAAGATAAGATAATAATGGTAAATAAATAATAAAAAAATAAAGAAAAAAAATAATATTAAATAAATAATAAATAATAAAGAAAATATAATAATAGTAAATAAACAATAAAATATAAAGAGAATATAATAATTAAAAATAAATAAAATAGTAAATAATAAATTGATGTTCTAAATATATATATCTATAAGTAAACTATAAAAATAGTAAAGTTAACAAAAGTTAAAAAGAATAAAATAAGAAAGAGTTAAATGAAGAGAAATATTAAATTAAGTAAAACTTCAAATAAAGAAATAAAAGTTGCATGTTGACACATGAAACATGTACATGTGGATCCCTTTCCATTCTTTGGTCTATTTAATGGACAATTAGGAAGATGAGATTCATCATTCCTTCATCCATTCCCTTAGGAGAAAAGTATTGTGAGACAAAGGATTTTGATCTGGACTTATACAGGAACACAATAAATGCATAAATACACTTAAAAACATAGATGCAATAGAAATAAGAATTCATTTCATTAATATCACATAACTGAAATATGCTTACAGAAAAAATGGAAATAAACTAGCTAGGGTGCTAGTATCTTATCTTTGAGGAGAGATGTGGAGGCTACATGCCTCTAAAATATGTTACAATGAGGCTCGAAGACCTATTTATTATTTAGAACCAATGGAAAACCTTAAACATCCAAAAACCTAACCCTAGGAGATGAAACACCAAATTATTGGCCTCGTTGGGGTAAATTGGTACATGAATTTCCCAGGGTCGTAACTTTGGCATACGATCTTTGTTTGACGCACGTGATACCTCATTAGAGAGATCTATCCGAGGACTACACAGTTGACATCAAATATTGTGTCAAGTCTTTAAATAATATTTTCTTGGAGGTTATTTTCCGAAAAAAAAAAAGTATTTTAGGGCCCCAAAACGACTCTGGAAGTTCAGGACCCGAAAAAGTGCCAAAAATAGTAAATTTTGCTACAATTAAGGAAAATGAAAAACTGAAAGAAACAATGGTGGAGATCCAAGTGGAATAGGAGGGTGGCCACCAATATCCACTTGGGTCATTCCTCCCCCATTGGGAAGTAATGGTTCCCGTTGCATTAAGTTCCTCCATGAGATGAGGAAACTTCTACTGAACTTGGTACTTGGTGAGCCACTTGCCTTGGTGAAGGAGTTGGCTTACTTTGACAACTTGATATAGTTGGATCCTATGCTGGTGGGTGTTTTTGATCTTTGTGTCCATGATCCAACCATTTTTGGCTTGTTCCATTCATTCTAGGTTTAACTATGTTGGTGTGATTTTTTCTTCCAGGTCAGATGTGTCCAGTAAAGGTGGAAAGTATGGCCGAAGGTAGTCGACATTGAACACTCGAGGTAGGCCAAGGAATGGTGGAATAATGAGCTTAAAGGAATTTTCCCCTACAACCTTGGTGATGGTCTATGGCCCATATCATAGCGGGTGGACCTTGTGGTGGGGTCTAGTGAGGCGATTCTTCAGCAAATGTAGCCACACTTTGTCACCAAACTGGAAGTTGTGTGGAACTTTATGCTGATCATGTCGTTGCTTCTACTTAGCATTGGCTTTGTCCAATATGTCATGAACCTGCTGGAAAATGTGTTGAATGTGCTCAATGAAGTTGTTTGCCTTGTCAGCTTCAGACTGGACATGAGTCGTATCGGCCTGAGTAGATGCAAATGGCATGGCTACGTCAATGGGACATAGTGGCTGGTGTTACAAAACATGTTGTCACCATCCTTGCATTCCCCATACCGAATACTAGAGGACTATCAGCGTGACCCCTGTGTACTATCACACATCACAATGAATGTTATTAAATCCCTTAACATGTCAGGAACACAATCTTTGTTGACCATTCTAGAAGTTGACCCTTTAAAACATATGCTTTTGGGTCGGCGCGGTTTTGTAGTTATAACCTCGCGTCGATAGCTAGATTTACACTAGAACCCGCATCATGGTCGCTCTATCTCTAAAGAGCACCCATGAAAAACTACTTTTAGAAGGTTTTTTAATATGGAAACGAAGCTTCTAAGATGTAACAGCTTCGTGGGTAGAGTCATGGATGTTTGTTCCACTAGATGAGGTCGAGTTTCTCCCTTTGGCCTTCTAGTTCCTACAAAAATACAACTTCCCAAAGGGATAAACCTTTCCTCCACCATATGTGAATCCCAAAGCTTATCCTCCACTCCTATAAATCCCTCTTCATTCAATTGAATCAGCTAGTCATAGATAGCTAGAATATACCAAGAGTTGATAGTAGAGAATAATCCATAGTTGAGAGAGAGTTTGAGCCTTTCACCTCATTGAGCCAATCGACGAACGGATGCTTTGGAGACATGCCTGACTGAGCCTGTCAAAGGAGGTCTACAGCGTCAAGGCATAGGTTGTAAACTCCCTTTTCTATATATTAATATGACATGATTTATTTCTAGTTCCACCTTTGTTTATGTTAGTATTCGAAGTTTCTGACTCTCCTTGACTAGTTGGATAGTTGTAAATGAATATATATGTTTGTATGATGTTAGTGTTTGTTTTAGATTTGTGCAGGAGTGTAAATGTCGCTACTAATGGAGCACAGGGCTTGAAGGAAAAATATTGAGGGATCACTCTAACATACTACATCAAGAACGTTGGATTGAGCTAGGACATCTGTTACAATCCACATTTTATTTATAAACTAGGAACTTAGAAATCAACATGTTTCCTTGTTGCTACACCCACCCTAGGGCTAGAGGGATCGCCTCTGTCCGCAGAGGGGATTAGCCTTCACAATAGTTGGAATCCCGAGTCCACCTAAAAGGGTTATAATCGGTTGAGTTGTGGAGGGCCCAGTTATAGCTGTGTTGTACATAGGGGAGGCTCTCATCCCATGTGAATATATGATTTTATTTTTACATGTGTAGAATGTGTATGATAATCCTATTGAAAATGTCTTTCTAGCCATCAGTTTGGGGATGGAAAGTTCTGGAGTTCATGAGCTTGGTGTCCAACATTGACGAGAGGCTGGACCAAAATGTGCTGAGGAACCTGCTGTCCTAATATGAGATGATAGACTGTGGGATCCCAAAGTGTAACCACACTCATTCAAAGAACAATTTAGAAGTGGATTTTTCTTTGATATTCTTCTTGCAGGCTGCCATAATGGATATCTTCAAGAATCTATCGATGACCACAAAAACATAGTCATTTTCATGCTTAGTAGAAGGAAGGCCCGACATGTAATCCATGGAGATGAATTTGCAAGGTCGACTAGGGGTAGGAAATAGAGTATAGAGGCCTTGCTTCTTGATGGCCTATTTGGAAATAGCGCAAGCAGTGCAGGATCTGATGTACTTCCCAAGATATTTTCGAAGGTTCAGCCAATAGAAATACTTATGTAGTACTGCCACTATTTTCTCAACCCCGAAATGCCTAGTGACCCGATTGTAGTGCCCTTCCCAAATCATCTTGGCATGCTCGCTTAAAGGAACACAAAGATGTCCCTGGTGACATAGCAATGCATCGTGGAGGTGAAAATTTGGAACTTGGTTACCCTCCAAGAGCGTCTTGTATGTGTGGCCAAATTCTGGATCGCTCTTGTATAGAAGCAACCAATTAGAATTCTTATTCCCACAAGCATTGGGCACGGTGGTTAGCACCACGATTGGTGGTCGGTTGAGGAAGTCTGGAACATTATTAATTCTTCCTTTCTTGTACTTGATGTTCAAATGAAACTAGTGCATATATGTGGACCAATTCTGATGGCAATCGTTCTGCAAATTTCCTTGTGTCTGTATAAACTACAGGGGTTGGTGGTATGTGTCAATGACCATTTCCTTCTCCAAAATGTAATGATTCCATTGTTTGAAATCTTTCACAATGGAATACATCTCTTTGTCTTAAATGAGATACTTACAGACCGTGTTGGACAATGTCTCACTGTGATATGCCATTGGATGCCCCTGTTGAGTAAGAACTGACCCAATAGCATATTCAAAGGCATATGTCTCGATATGAAATAGTCATTGCAATCCTGTTAACGTGAGTATTGGGGCAGAGCACAGGTAATTTTTCAAATCTACAAAAGCCTTCTGTTGAGATCAATACCAAATTTATTTGTTTTTTTCGCTCCTATCTTGGTGAAATGACTCAAAGGCCAAGTGATATGACATGACGAGATCCAAACACAAACCTGTGGCAGAAATTAGCAAGACCTAGAAAGTTGTGAATCTCTGTTAGAGTGGTTGGGGCTGGCCACTCCCGAATGACTTGGATCTTGATTAGATCCACATACACCCCCCGCTCATAATAATGTATCCCACATACTAAACCTAGGTCATGCCAAAAGTGAACTTCTCCATATTTGCACACAACTTGTGTTTCTGCAGTGTTTGGAGGACCTGTTAGATGTGGTGGAGGTTCTCTTTTGAAGTTTCGTTGAAGATCACGATGTCATACAAGTACACTACTACAAATGAGTTTGTGAATGGCCACAATATGTTGTCCATTAGCCTCATGAAGGTTGTCGTAGCATTCGTCAACTTGAAATTCATGACTAGTCATTCGAACATGCCCTCCTTATATTTGAAGGCAGTCCTCCACACATCAGAGGGTTCGATTGGTACCTGGTGATACCCAAAATTCAAGTAAATCTTGCTGAAATATTATGCCCCCTTGAGTTGGCCCAAAAGGTCATCAATCTGTGGGATTGAGTACCTATTCCAGATAGTGATCTTTTTCAGTGCCTGATAGTCAATATAGTCTCCAAGTCCCATCCTTCTTCTATGCCAACATGATCGGGCTCCCATTGAGTGATGAAATTGGTCGAATGTGACCTTTCTACAGCATCTTCTGAATCTTCCTCTTGATTTCATCATTATCTAGAATATAGCACCGATAGATTGGTCCCTTAAGTAGTGACACACCTGGGGTCACATCGATGGGGTGCTCGACCTAACAATGCAGAGGGACCCCTGCGGGTTAGGTGAATATGTCCACGTACTCCTCCACAACCTTGTCCATTTTTTGTTATCGTGCTAAGGATCCCTATCAATAGGTCATGGCCATAGTCTTCTTCTTTCCCTAAGGGGGATCATCAAGAAAAAAAAATCCCGGTTTTGGAAATGAGAGTAATGCATTGTTTTGCAGTAACCAAAGAGATGGCTGTAGGCAGTGCTAACTCCAATATCTTGTACAACTTATTGCCAAAATTAAAAATAACAACAAGAGACTGGGACTCATACACAGAATGTCAATTCCATAAGTATGGTTGGCCTAAGAATACATCAAAAACATTAGGAGGGGCAATGTCACATAATACCTCATCCATGAAGGGCTTGATGTTGTAGGGAAGGCAACACTACTAGCTTATGCGAAGATCCCATCGTCGGTGAAGTCATCTAATGGTGTACAATTGTGGGTGTGATTTGGTAAAAAAGCCCAGCCACTTCACTACCTATACTAAAATGAGGTTATTTTGGCTCATGTTGTCGACAACGAACTACAGTGGGGAACCCTTTACCCACATCTAGGAATGGAAGAGGTGTTCCTCCTCCTCTAGACCTTCCGGCTCCTCATTTTGGATATTCATGGTGGAAACGGTGGCGTTGGGCTCCACATCGATAACTTTATTCCATTTTTCACTCCCCTTTTTGGGTTTTGATTCAGAGTCGAAGTAGACATTTGATTCAAAAGCCTTCAGCTTGAACACTAGTGACTACTCCTCCCGATACTCACTTGTGTTGTGAGTGGAGCTCTTATGGAACTCACACCACTTTCCCATGTCCTTCTTTGGATTCATGGTGTTTTTATTTTCTTGCACCTTTGGAGGGTTATCCTGGGCCACCTCGCCTTGGACTTGTCCTTTGTCTACTATTTCGGGGAACCTTTCCCTTTCTTCTGATTCATATATCCAAAGTCTCGCTTCTTCTATTTGAAATTCTGCTCAATCTTTGCAGCATACTGGTATGTTTCACCAAGAGAGGAGATGTTGAGGAACTCCATTTCCTCTTGAATTTATCTGTGTAGAAAATTGTAGTACTTCAGCACCAAATTTTTCTCTGAATCTTTGATACCTAATTTTGTGCACAAGGTATGGAACATATTCGTTAGCTCATGTACATCTTGATCCCTTTGCTTCCATAGCATAGTCCATTGTATGTACTTGTACTCATAGCTCCCCACATGATAATATTGTTCCTTCATGGTGTCTCCGAAAGAATTCCAAGTCGGTGTAGCAAAAAATAGAGAGGGTTCCCTCTCGTCCTTTTTCTCACAGTAGGTTTCCCACTAGTCCTTAACATGTGGGGTGACTTTGAGGAGTACAAAGTAATATTTTCCCGGTTGGAAAAGTCATGAACTGAGAAATACCCTTCTAATATATTCAACCACATATCTACAATGTCTGCATATAATTGGCCATAAAATATGGGAACGTCAAAGTTTACTTGTGACTTAAAAGGAGTTGTGCCTCCAGAGTGGATGCTGGATGCAGATGCACCACTGGTGGGTAGTCGTTGAAGAATCTAGGAAAAATTATCCATTATCACATTCCTTTGTTTCTCTAGGGCCTCCTCGAGCCTTATTTTAATAACATCTCCTGATCCCTTGTCTTTATTTTTATCTCCCATGGGAAGCCATTGGGGTTTGCAAGGCTGATATTGCAAAGGTTCAACTAGATTGAGCCCTAACTCCTTGTACCGTGACCTCGTTGGGGACATGCAAAGAAGGATCGAGAAAGAGAAGACATCTTTGATACCACTGATCCGGACTTATGCAGGAACACAATAAAATACAGAAATACACATAAACGTAGAGAGGTAGTAGAAACAATACTTTATTTCATTAATATCACACAAGTGAAATATGCTTACATACAAAATGGAGATAAACTAGCTAGGGCATTGGTAGCTTATCTCTAAGGAGAGATGTGGCAGCTACAGGCCTCTGAACTATGTCACAATGAGGCTCAAAGGCCTATTTATTATTGACAATGAATGGATAACCCTAAACATCCAAAAACCTAACCATAGGAGATGAAGCGACAAACTATGGGCCCCGTTGGGGTAAATTGGTACTTCAATTTCTTAGGGTCGTATATTTGGCATACGATCTCTGTTTGATGCACATGATACATGATTAGAAAGATCCATTTGAGGACTACACTCCTGATAGTGAATATCAAGTCTTTGACTTATATTTTTCTAGAGGTCAATTTGGAAAAAATTTTGAGAATGCAGCAAGATGATGGAGCTTAGTGAAATGAAGTCGCCTTCACTAAGTGGGCCCGCAGGCAAATTCTCGCGCAAAGTCTATTTTTAGACTATGTCTATTTTTAGACATACGGAGCATAATTTGGGAATTCTACTTGGAGATTCTTGGAGTATGCGACATGTCGGTAAAAATAGATGAGACCCTAATTTTTAGGACCCAGGCTATTTTTAGACTGATCTCCTAAAATATGGAAGTCAAATATTATTTACCCTTAATAATATTTTGACTATAAACAGCAGTTTACTCTCTTGGCGCACTTCAGTTTGAGTCATGGAGGTGGCTCATGCAACCGACACAAGGAATCACGTGGTTCCTAGGGTTTGATGGCATCTTGCATGGTTGGCTTCAGTTAGACTTCAGTGGCAGGAGTTTTGGAGGAGTTAACTGGACAAGTAGTGGAGTTGTGTTCTGTTTGTTTTAGTTGAACTAGTTGGGATTAGTTAACTAACTAATCAACTAGATATGAGTGGAGTAAATTAAATAATATTTAATTTACTAAATATTAAATCATTAGTCAACTCAAGAACACTTCAGTTCACTACAGTGCATGATCAGTTCAGTGGAGACCAGTGGAAGAGGTAGATGAAAGGGTGAGTAAAGCTATCAGTTGGTAGATTTGTTTTGCATGAGTTTTGCATTACACTTGGAGGAATTGTCCATGAAAATTACGCAGTCAAGGCAAGGGGATTCGAACCTTGAACCTCTTCATATACAGGCCATGATTGCGCAATAGAGGCAAGGCAGTTAGTGGTGTGTTTTGAACCCGAGACTTGTTCAAAATCAAGCTAGATTGTGAGTAACTTCATGAGAGAGTACTGAGTACTTGTGAGGAGTATTGTACTTTATTGGTTACTTGATTTCTCCATTATAATATACACAATAGCTGCAGGGTTTTCAGCTATAGGCTTTCCCCATACATACTGAGTTAATGTGTGATTGAATTGATGTGAGATTGCTTCTGTTATTTCCGCATGTGACAATTAATGGTAGAAGAAGGTTATGTGTTATGTATGCAATTCGAAATTGATATATGACCAGGTTAATCTTCAGTGAATAAGTGATTTATTCAGCTAATTTCTACATGGTATCGGAGCTAGATTAATTGTCGAAGTCTATTACGGTGATTGCAAACTTATTTCCTCGGACAGAGTCTGCATGCGGGCCAGGTAGCCTCCGGAATATTCATCCTTCTTTGTAAGGTGAAAGATCTGGTGAATGCCCTTTGCAGTCAATCTCTGATTTGGAAATAATTTGTTTTCAAGTATAGATCGGAAGCGATAGAGCTTGGAGTTTGGAATTCGAATTTTGCAGAAGGTTGATTTTCTTGGTGCCGGTGTTGAAGGATGTCTTCTTTCAATGGATTGCGACTCGAATATGCTCTTGAAGGCAGTTCGAACTATGTTGCATGGAAGGATCGAATGGAGGCAGTGTTAGAAGATAAT
>JAXQQM020091209.1:0-40068 GCA_034641835.2 Pinus albicaulis | reverse complement strand
ATTAATTATTAATTAATTCACTAATTATAAACTCATTAATCAACTAAAGAATACATCAGTTAACTTCAGTGCATGAACAGTTTCAGTGGAGACCAGTGAAGAGGTAGGTGAAAGAGCAGTGTGACTATCAGTTGTGACTATATTGTTGCATTATTTGCAACAACCAGTGATTGGAGATGCCAATGAGGATTTCGAAGTACAAGCCAGGTGGTTTGAAGTTATTTATGAGCCATTCTTCAGCATTGATTTCGCAGTAGAGGCAGGCTATCAGGTGGCAGAGATTGGAGCATGTGTTTTGCTAGATCTAGCTTGATTAGTGTGTAGCAATTCAAGATTGTACTGAGAGCTTGTGAGGAGCTTTGTATGATGATTGTTACATGATCTCTATGACATATAATATACAGATAGTTGGGGCTTTTCAGCTTTAAGCTTTCCCATAAAATACTGTGTTCATATGTGTGATTGTTTATGGTTTTAATGTGTGCATGCGATTGTTTTTATTTCCGCAGTTAATGATCAATGGTAGAAGAGATTCTGTATTATGCATGAAGTTAAAATAGTGTGTGATCAGGAGAATCTCAGTGGATAACATATCAGTTATTGAAATTTCTACAATAAGAAGGGTTGAGAAAGGAAAGCATGGAAAGTTCGATCCTCTATGGTTCGGACCTTTCAAAATTGCAGAAGCCGGAGGAAACAATACTTTCAAACTAGAAAATTTGCAGGGTGATCTACTAGAAGCCCCTGTGAATGGGCAATTCTTAAAACCCTTTTTCTAGTATTGATTCAGGATGAGGGCTCTGTTGTATTATATTGTACATTATTCAGTTGCTTTTATTATGATGTTTGTTGTTTTGATTTGTCATGAAGAAAGAAGAGAAGGCATCAAGGGATTGTGTTCGCAAGAAGAAGACTAACAGATGGTCTACGGAGTTCTCGACGCGTTCGAGGACAAATGGGTTGTCCCCAAGTGGAGCCAATGTTGTTATGACATCCCTCATCGAGCTAGGATGTCTAACGATAAGGAGTTGTATTTTGCAAAGCAAATACAACAAGGACTGTATAGACTGTCAAAGCCCCTTTTTCACCTATCAGAACCCTTGAAAAGGCTAAAAATCCACCTGTTGGCTTTAAAAGCGCTCATTTTTACATATCAGGCCTCTAAGCGCTTTTTTTCTTAATCCCTTAGCCCCCATTTCTCATATAACACTGTATTGTGTCCGACGGCTAAAAATTCCTTAAGCCCTCTTCGGCCATCGGACTTCACTGGTTCCAAAATCCACTCATTTTCTCTTTTGTTTCACCGCCGAGGTTCACCTTTTCCGAAGAGATCCTTACCGTTGGTCTCCGCACATCCAATGGCTATCGCGTGTCACCTATCCATCCACATCGCTTCGTTCAAAGTTTTCACTCCTCAACTCTTTCCCGCCGATGTGCGAAATCCCGATGCAATCCTGACCGTTGATCTCCTCCCGGATCCAACGGTCATCGCTCCATCGCACTGTGCCCATATATTGCACATCGCTCATCGTAGTACACCATGTTCATTTTACATTTTTTCGCTGATGTGAGAAATGCCAACATGATCCCGACTGTTGATCTCCGCAGATCCAATGGCCATTTCTCCATCACATTGCGCCCATCCATCGCACATCACTCCTTCCTGTTTTACTCTATATTTTCACGGCCGATGATTCATTCCCCGCCGATACGATCTGGACCGTTGATCCTCCTGATCCAACGGTTAGTTTTGTCTCGCTGTATCGATGTCCTCTGCCTCATTTATCCATTTGTCATCCCCCGCGATATGATCTGGACCATCGATCCTCCTGATCGGATGGTTATCGCTTCATCGCCACATCGTGGTTCACCCATCCCCTCGCACCATTCATGCCCTTGTAAGATTCCGCGATGCATTTTGGACCGTTGATCATCCCGATCAAGTGGCTAGCGCACCTTTTCCTTTCACCCCACTCACTTTTCCCCAAGTTATCTCCGCCATTGATCGAGCTCGATCCAATGGTCACCACCGGTCTTCCTCTTTACCTGGAATCACTTTCAGCGCATGGGTTAACACTTTGAGTGCCTCCGCAGTTGACCTGTTTGACTACGGAAGATATCAAATCAACGACTGAGGTTTACTGCAGGGGCACAGGCCAAGAATTTGATCCGTACCCCCAAGCGCCCCCGCAGTTGATCTCCACCATTGATGTCCATTATGATCCAACGGTCCTCGCTCCATCGTGCCTTCGCAAATTTCCTGATCACTCATCCAATATTTCACTCCCCCACTCTGATCTGGACCGTCGATCTCCCTCATCCAACGGCCCACATCACTCTCGCCTTAAAACCCCGCAACTGATCATCCCGCTACTCGAAAAAACTGCTGATGTCATCGCCGATTCCTGCGTTTTTTCCTCCCACACATCTCTTCCCCCCTCGCATTTGATCTCAGCCGTCGATCTCCCAGATCTGACGGTCCTGAACTATCTTCGCGCTCATCCTGGCCAAACCTTCCAACCATGCATATTCAATGTGAAATGGGTAGTTTCGATAGGACACGTGTCGTCTTCCAACCCGTATCGCATTCATTTAGCCCCAAACCGCTTACCACCTCAACCCCGTGCAAATACCACCTCCGGTATTCCTGAAACTACTTATCATTAATTCTGCGCCCATACTTCCTTTCAAACCATGCTTTCACCATAGAAACGCCTCCACTACATTCCTTGCCTCCGCACTGCTCTTCTGCCTTCGCCCGAGCCTTCTGAAGCAGTCTAACCCTCATCGCAGGATTTATTTAATTGGTTTATTGTTTGTGCAAGTTTTCATGGCCTTTTAAGTACATAGGTTGTCTCATATCCAATCACAGTGGCTCAAGGCCAAGGATGACGATCCTCCATGCCCAAGGAAGAAAATAAAAGTGATAATAAGGGTCAGTTTCAAGTCTTAGTCAATGGATCATGACCATTGGCCATTCTATAAGACCCTCCAGCACAGAAGGCCAGTTTTTCCACTACTAACAGTACCGCATTCTTCAGCGCAGAAGGCCAGTCCTTCCCATGACTAAAAATATTTCCTTCACCAGCAGCAGCAGGGGCTCCACCTCATCAATCAGCAATTAACATTCATGACTCGGCCTGTTTGGCCTTTTTTACCTCATGTTCTTTTCGGATTTTCATTTCAAGTGAAATCCTTATTTCACTCCTGCAGTTTTTACTTTCAGTTTAGTCAATTGTTACATTTCAGTTAGAAACGGCTTTAGGCCCACATTGTAAGATGATGAGAGGTAGTTTCACCTCATCATCATTTACGTTTTTTATTTAGACCTGAAACAGCATACAAGCACACGGGGAAGATATTTTCCCAAAATATCTTCTCGTGCATAGGAATCAGAGGTTATAAAAACAGGAAGAAAACACTAACAAAAGGTTCCAGATTTTCCAAAGGACTCACTAGTTCGAGTGTTCTATATGTATTTGGTATGAACTTTGATAGTTGATGTTTGAAGATCCCGTTGGGATTCAGTAATAAGAAGTTTTGTTGGAATTTGGGATTCCGCTCAGGATGGTTCACAGTTTGTAACTCTCTCTCTCTGTGTCTTTTAATATAAGTGTTCATTTTGTATTTATCCATATTTCTCGTATCTACATGCTCTAGAATGCAAGTGCTCCAATGTTTAAATTTGAATTTATCATAGCAGATACTCATATTTACTCATCTATAGCGCTTTAAATATAGCTCAGGCAGGATACTTTGTTTCATTTTCTATCTCTTCCACATTTCTTCTGATATTAACTACAATGGATTCTTATCTTTGAACGAGCCCAGATATATGGATTCTTATCTCTAAATAAGCCCATTATATATGGATTCTTATCCTTGGATGAGCCCGGTGATAGTTGATATCTTACTCTATCTTCTGCCATAGTCATCGCTCATATATAACTTGATATATGTGTATTCATTTTAGAAGTTGGCCCTCTTTACAGCATTATGTTTTAATGTTGTCTGATGCATTTACTATTACAGTTTGTACTCATTTTCTATAGTTTTCATTGTTGTTGTGTTTAACTTTGGGGTTTTGGTTCCACCCTTATTAAAACCATTCATCTGAGTGATAGTAGCATGAGAGCCTAACATTGTCAACTGAAATCAGTTGAGTCATATGCTCCTTGCATTTAAGATGTCCTAGGCACTGGTCTTTATACAACTCAAGGCTGTCTCTAGGAGCTACAACAAAAACTAAGAAGGAAATTGTTTCAGTTGATTCTGAGCAAAAGAGTTTTGAAGTTTATGATAAACTTGATGCCATAACTGCAACTTTGATTAAAGAAATAATGAAGCCTATTTACAACATTCAGTTGAATTGAGTGCTTTATCAGTCTATACCCCTAAGCCTTCTACCAACCACTTAGATACCAGACTTTTAGAATCTGTAGGTTCATCCCTATTCACTACCACTTCATCCATTATTTCCACCACACTTCATTCCACAGATTTATTTTTTCCTAAGAAACCATTTCAACCTAGAATTTTATTTCCATCTTCCACCACCTCAAGTTCATCCCCTAGTATTTCTACTACATTTTCCAATACATTGATGGCAGTGTGGGTGCAGGCATTAAGGAGAGTTGTTCAAACTTGGTTAAAATGTTCTCTAACTCAAGAGGAATTAATTCCTGGTCTTTCTTTCCATTCTCATTCATCAAACTTTATCAGATTTGTTTGATAAAACTAATAAAATGCACATTCGGAAGCTAAAAGTCCCTTTATACATTCAGAAACATGTTAATACAATTTAAACCAAGTTTTTAAACCTTACAGGTCCCCTTATACCTTTGGAAATATAATAAAGCACATTAAACCATGTTTAACCCCTTTGCATCATATATCCGGATTTCAAACACTTTAATGAAATTCTATTGAAATAAACCTTCGGAAATGAATATTTAAACCCTTCGGAATCAATGTTTTGGATTTCAAACCTTTTATAAATCTTTGTTGCATAAGTTATCGGATCCAAACCTTGTTTTAACTCCCATGCAGCTTTCAACACGAACACCATCAGATCTCCCATAGATCTAATCAGATGGCTATCGCTCATTCCACCTTCGAACTTTATCACCCAAAAGCAACACGAAATGGGTGGTACTGTGCCCGTGACATGTCGAAATATGATTTGATCGTGTTCAACTGGATTAAAGTCACTCACGACTCAAAAGCGGTGTGACAATAGTAAGTGGTTTTTCTCAAAATTGCTTAACCTTCAAATTTTCTTTTTAACCGCATTTAAACACGGATTTCTGCCATTTCTTTGGTTTTAACTTCAATTCTTCTTAGCAGCCTCCCTTTCCACTACGTAACTTGGAAAACCATAGATCAATTAACATTACCCGATCTCAAGCAAACGAACCAGAATTCTTTAAATTCCTCCGAATCTTTACATAGAAGTAAATATACTCAAAATTCTACATAGAATGTATAATCAAATGGATTTCGGAGAGGTGAAACCCGACGGGAAATTTCCAAGCATACACAGATAAAAAAAATCTGCAATTTTATTAAAACAGAGGGAAAACCTCTCAATCAATTCTTCTATGGCCAAATTCCCAATTCCTCCTTTCCAGAGGTTACATGTATAGGTTTTTACATAACAGTCGACCTCCTCTTGAGGATCGAATTCTTCAAATTTAGACCAAATCCTAATTACATAATATCTTCCCTAAATCTATCAACTAAAACTAAATATGCTGAAACAAATCTAAAACTATTCAATCCTCCTAAATACTAGTTCAACCCTATCTATTACAACTGTAAATTGACAGCTAAAGGTACCAACACCTTTGCTTGTAACTTTTTTTGGATTTTTGGAATAATTAATAAAGCCTTTTTTCTTTAAGCCTCATGCCCCTGCATCAGACTCCTGAGGACAAAAATCTTCATGGGCTCCTGTCCATGAGCTCCTCCAGAGAACTGCCCAATTTCTGCAGCATGGTTTCTGTCATCCAGATAGCATCTTCAATTGGCTAATCCTTCCACTTGATCAAGTATTGAAAATACTCTTGTCCCCTGTTTTTCTTAAACACTTTCTTGTCTAAGATCCTCTTTGGCTGTATTGTCTTTGCTGTGGGTAACTGTTTTACCCAGTCAATCTATTCTCTATCTTCTGGTCTGTCATATGTGCCACCATCTTCATATCTGTACAAATCAGCAACATTGAATATTGGAAATATTCCAATATCAGAAGGTAATTCAATTTCATAAGCATTTGCAGAAAATTTCCTCAATATCATGCATGGTCCTATCTTTTTGAATTTTAACTTGTTATACTCCCTCTTTGGAAATCTTTCTTTTCTTAGGTGTGCTAAAACCAAATCACCAACTTCAAAATTAACTTCTCTTTTGCTTAAATATGCTCTGTTCTTGTACTTGATGTTTCTGTCTTGTAGCTAATGCTTTACATGTTCATATATTGCTTGAATTTCTAAAGCAAACTCCTCTCCTTTAGCACTTCTCATTTCTGCTTTTCCCAAGTTCCTCAATTCAGATACTCATCTTGGGTGCATCCCATAAACTATATGGAATGGACTCTTCCCTATACTTCTGTTAGGTGAATCATTATATGCATATTCTTCCTGTGGTAAAATATGATCCCACTGTTTAGGATGTTCTCCTGAAGGACTTCTCAATAGATTACCCAAACTTCTGTTCACTACTTCAGTCTACCTATCAGTATAAGGGTGATAAGCTGAGCTGAAACTCAGTTTAGTACCAAGATTCTTCCACAATTTCCTACAAAAATGACCAAGAAATCTGGTGTCTCTATCAGAAACAATACTTTTAGGTAACCCATGTAATCTGACAATCTCCTTGAAAAACAAATTGGCAACATGAGTAGCATCACTGGTTTAATAACATGGAATAAAATGTGCCATTTTTGAAAATATGTCAACTACAACATAAATTTCACCATTATTCCTCTGTTTCTTAGGCAATCCTAAAACAAAATCCATACCTACCATATCCCAAGGTCTGTCTGGAATAGGTAATGGAATGTACAAACCTGCATTTTGACTTTTCCTTTTCGCATATTGACAATTTTTACAATTCTTCACATACTTTTCCACTTCAGATCTCATCTTTGGCCAAAAATAAAAATGACTTAGTTGCTCATAAGTCTTATCAACACCAAAATGACCAACAATTCCACCACTATGTTTCTCCCCGATTAAATTTTCTCTCATGGAACAATTTGGTATGCACAATTGATTTCTTTTGAACAATAAACCCTCTTGCAATAAATAATCTAACCATTGAATTATGTCTATCAAAACAAGATTACAACATGCTTCAAATGCTTCTTTGAAATCCAAATCTGTTTTATAGAGTTCTTTAAGAAAATCAAAACCTAACACTTCAATTTGACTTTCTTGAACAAGAATTCTTTTCCTACTCAAGGCATCAGCTACCTTGTTTGCTTGACCACTGATATGCTTCAATAAAAAGTTAAAACTTTGAATATATTCAACCCATTTTCATGTTTTTGATTCAATTTAGGTTGTTTCATAATATACTGTAAAGCATGATTATCTGAATATAGCACAAATTCTTTAGACATTAAATAATGTCTCCACTTCTTCAATGACTGTACAATTGCATAAAATTCCTTGTCATAAGAAGAGTACTTCCTCCTTGTATCATTCATATTGTCACTGAAATATGCTACAGGCCTATCTTCTTGACTTAATACAGCTCCAATAGCTTCCCCACTGGCATCACATTTCACTTGAAATGGTTTGTTAAAATCAGGCAAAACTAAGACAGGTTTCTCAGTTATCTTTTGCTTCAAGAACTGAAAATTATTTTTAGCTTCAGCAGTCCACTTGAATGGTTGTTTGTCTTATTTATGGTTTCAATGATAGGTGCATTGCTCTTACTAAAATTCCTTATGAATTTTCTATAAAAACTAGTAAGACTGTGAAAAATTCTTACCTCAAAAACACTTTTTGGTGAAGGCCACTCCACAATTGCCTTTATCTTCTCTGGATCCATTTTTAATCCTTCAGCAGAAACAACAAAACCTAGATATACCAATTCTTCCTTCATGAATGAACATTTCTTTAAATTTATCAGTAACTTCTCTTGATGTAACTTCCTTAAGACATAATTAAGATGTCTCAGGTGTTCTTCCTTTGTTTTGTTGTAAATTAATATATCATCCAGATATACTATTGAAAATTTACCAATAAATTCCTTTAATAATTCATTCATAAGCCTCATAAATGTGCTAGGTGAATTTGATAAACCAAAAGGCATTACCATCCATTCATACAATCCGTCATTTGTTTTAAAGGTTGTTTTCCATTCATCACCTTCCCTTATCCTAATTTGATGATACCCAATTTTCAAGTCTAGTTTTGAAAAATATCTTGCTCCACTCAAACAATCCATAAATCTTCAATTCTAGGCAAAGGAAATATATACCTGATTGTTATCTTGTTGATTTCTCTTGAATCAGTGCACATTCTCCAACCTCCATCTTTCTTCAGACTTAACACTGTAGGTACTGCGCAAGGACTCAAACTTCCTCTGATCAAACCTTTGTCAACCAATTCTTGCACCTACTTTCTGATTTCTTCATTTTCTGTAGGAGTCATTCTGTAAGCTACTTTGTTAGGAAAATTTGATCATGGAATCAAATCTATCTAATGGATGATTCTTCTTACAGGTGGTAATTCATCAGGCAAATCATCCACAATAATATCACAATAACTCTCCAACATTTCTTGAATTTCAATTGGAAAATCAAAAATTTTAGTAGAAGTAAATACTACCTTAGGTTTGCAAAATAAAGAAAAATTTACCTCATCATCTTCAATCTGCTGCAAGTATTATTGTCCACTCAACAATAAAGCCTTTGGATCAGACTTTTTTCTTGATGCATCTTCTTCTTCCATAGGTAACAATCTCTGATTCATACCATCTTTGAAAAACTTGTAAGTATTTCTCTTTCCATCTATTGAAGATTCAAAAATCATTGCTTCAAACATTGGGGGAAAACCACCCGGTCCAGACCTTAGGACAGCTCCTTTTCCATTTGGTGTGGTTGGCTCCGACTAGATTTATAGGACCGGTTTCCTAGTAATGAAAAAGATTGATGATGGGGTGTTTGTGCAAGTGAATAATGGAACTAACTAACTGAGCTAATCTGTCTAACTTAATCTATGACTTGCAAATAATTCTAAAACTAACCCGGGTATTAAATATGAATACAACTTAAAGATTGTTTCAATTAACAAATAACCATGAAAATGTATTATTTACTTAAAAGAAAGGTGTAGTATCATATAATGATAACTTTGTTTAAGAAATTAAACAGAGTTATAATAGCACATCGCATTCATAAATTTATATCGTTTACACACACTATGAAAGATGATATCCCTCTATCTTCAGAAATGATATGATAAATAAATATTTCAGAAACAAGTATATATAAGCGATAGCGAATTTTAATGAGAATATTTCATCACATAAAGAAAATAAAACGAAACCGATAGAAATACTAGATACATTTGATATCTTCCTAATGCAATTTGATATTCTGATCCTGCGCTTTAACTTAGAACAATCTTCAAGGTACAAAAATGCAACTCTAAAAAATAATTCACCATGAAATCACAGGAATCTTGCGCTTTAACTTAGAACAATCTTCAAGGTACAGAAATGCAACTCTCAAAAATAATTCACCATGAAATCACAAGATATGATCCTTTATAAAAATAAGATAGTCAAGGAGTACAGACATGTATTGTCCAAGCCCAAAATATCACAAATTCAGGACCCTTTCTAAAAATTTTGAGAGGGGTTTAAATAGAAAATTAACAAAACAAATCAACTAAAACTTATGCTAGAAACTATCATTGGAGATCCGGGAATAGACTTGCGATATCCAATAAAACAGATTCATTGAATTTCTTCAACATCCAATGTGCTAAGCTGACAGTTTTAAGCATATCCTTAACTTCGGTTGGATGACTCAACCTCGAATGCAACTGATTGGTGTATGTGGCATCGGAGAGCTCTGGAATGATGAAATTGATGGCATTAGAAAGGCATTTGATTACCATCTGCTGACTGTGTGGTTTAATCAAATATTTCCATAGGACATCCCATGTAATTTCTTGTATTTTACTGATTTTTTTATTCTGATTGATTGATTCTTGCTTCCACCTAGTATCAGTTTATCTTACCCTTGGCAGCTTTCTTGGAGTACAATCTGAAATTAAATTACCTGCATATAGACTATCATTAACCAATTGTGTCAAATTGTTCATTATGGCTCTTGCTCTTGAAGTAGCACATTCTTCTTTAATCAGTTGTGTTTCCCATTCAGCAAATAAAATATCTTTATGCTTTTCTTCAATTTGGGGAAGATTTGCAATTTTTCCCTGTTATGAATCCTGCCATGAAAGAAATTTTGAAATCTTATCATCTGCATTTTCAAATTCTATTCTTATGTTGCCTACTTTCGATGAGAGATGATGTTATTTCGCATACAGGTTCAACTTGTGCAATTTTTTGACACAGATCATCCAACTGTTGAGATAACAGCTTACTTGTTTCCAGAGCTTCTGTTTTGAATTGGTCCATTTTAGGATAATCCTTGAATTTATCCAACCTTGCTTGAAATATTTTACCTTGCTCTTCTTTGGCAGTCTTTTCATTTTGCAGCAATGTCTGTAGTTTGGATACTTCTTGAGACAACTATTGTTGTTTATTTAAAGCTTTCTGATCAAGATTCTTCTTTTCAATACTCAATTGTTCTTCTAATTGTTTGACTCTGAGCCTTTATTCTTCCAACTTCTGCTCTAACTGTAATATCTTTTGTTGATCACCTGTTGTTCTTTCTTCTAATAATTCTATCTGTAAGTCTTTTTGTTTTACCAATTGAGTGACTTCAGTATCTTTATCTATAGTAGCTGCACTATAGGCACCTGCATATTGTGATAGTTTGGTAAGATCCTCTAAAGGATTTTACTTCAGTGTTCTTCCAAACAACATTCATTAATTCAACTTGTGAAGTTGCAAGTGGTCCTTGATCAATACTCCTTCTCTTTCTTTTTTTTCTGACAACAGCCCTATGCTTAGGGCTGTAAAAGATATCCAGAGGAGGAATGTCTTCAACTCTCAGCACAATTTCTTCAGATGGACTTTCAGGAATGATCTCAATATCCTAATTGTTTATATTATCAACTTGAGGATTGTTTTTTTCTCCTATTTGTTGAGCTAATTGTTCATATTGTTTTAGCAAATGGGGAGTAATAATCATTTCAGAAAAATTTCCCTCTTTCTGTGAGGCCTTTTCTCTTTCAAGTTGATCATCGGACTTATTACCTGTATCTTCTTTTTGAAACTGCACATCAGGCTTTCTACTTGTATTCTCCTTCTCTGACTGCACATTAATTTTGCTAGTTGTCACTTCTTTCTCTGTTTTGCTGGTTGTATCTTCCTTTTCCTTTTGTTCCATTTCAATACTTTTATTTTCTTGTAAAGGAATCCTCAGCTGGTCAAGGGGAACTTTAAGTAATCTCTAGCTTCTGAACTGAATAAATTTATTCATATCTTCTGCTTGAAACTTAGATTTAGCTAGATCATAAACTTGGGAAAATTTATCAATTGAGACAAATAAATCATCAAAATCATCAGGCTCATGCTCAAACTTAGAAATTTGGACCAAAGTTGTGAAATCAAAAGCCACTTTATTTGGATCATATTGTCTTCCTGGGACGGTTGCAAGCTTAAGATCTCTTATCTTAAGGACTTCTTTTTCAGCATGCTTAAAATCATTAAGGGTATAGGTTCCACAATTGAAAGAAAAGGTAGGCCACATCAATTTTTTTGAATTCTTTAAACATCTGGACATCCCTTTTTCTGTCAACTGGTAAGAGATCTCTTGAGCTAAAATTTTATCAGGGACATATAGAGGTAAGACATGAGGCTCAACAATGCTTCCAAATACTCTAATATAGGTGAACTTTTCTTCACCGAACCAATTTCCGATTTGGGTTATGTCAAGTTTTCCCTTATCAGAGAGCCGAGGAGGGGGTTGGTTAAAAATGGTCTGGTAAATAGGCAACATGTAGCCATGGAAAATTCTGTATACATGGTTCTTGAAATGGGCTTTCCACAAATTATTATGGTAGATGTGTATAGGGATAGGATCTTGAGGAGTCCATTTCCAACCCAGAATAGGAAATTTAGAATTAAAACACAAGGCATCTAAAATATAAGCACAAATGTGAAATGGGGGAACATTTCCAGTATGCTTATTTCTTCTATAATCCATAATATTATTTTCTATTTTGTCGGATAAAATAACTGACCAATCCATAATAACAGAACCAACAACGGCCTCAATCAGGGGTACCATTTGAATAGAAAACCTTGCAGAATTATCATTCCCAAAAATTCTACACATCATGGTAGCAGCATAGCAATACGGAGGTGCGAGAGACTCTATAGAATACATATCTGAGGTCTCATGCTTATGTTTTTCTCGAGCTCGTCTCCATTATTTAATTAGGTCTAATTCAATTTCATTGCTTGAGGTGAAATCTTATATGAAGGCTTTGTTGTAGGTCTTTTGAGGATCTGGCAGATGGTACATTGCTTTGATGTCTTCTGCTCCAAAGGACCCAAACATCTTTCCCCCAACTGTTACGAATGTCCTATTTGTGATGGTGGTGTTCTCTATCACCCATCGTATTATGTCATAATATGGGAATACATTCGCCCGAGCTGCAATTATATGAAGAAAAGAATTTGCCAATTCTTTAAGGGGATTATCATCTGAATTTTATTCTTCATCTGGCACTGTCGCTTTTACTTCTGTAACTGTAGGATTTTCTGCTTCAAGCAAGTTATATACTTCTTCCCATGAAAGCTTCCCGAGACCCTGGCACGTAGTATCCGTAACTAGCTTTATGTCAGGATCCGGATTTATGAAGGAATGCAATAGAATAAACACATAACCATAAATGCAGAGATGCAGCGGAAATAACACTTCATTTCATTAATATCAAAGAACTGAAATTTGCTTACAGACAGAATGGAAATAAAACTAGCTAGGGCACTGGTAGCTATCTCTGAGAAGAGATGTGGCGGCTACAGGCCTCCGAACTGAGTTACAATGAGGCTCGAGGGCCTATTTATTATTGAGAAACAATGGAGAACCCTCAACATCCCAAAAACCTAACCCTAGGAGATGAAGCGCCAAAACTATGGGCCCCGTTTAGGTAAATTGGTGTTTCAACTTCCCAGGGACGTAACTTTGGCATACTATCTCCGTTTGACGCTCATGATACATCATTAGAAAGCTCTATCCGAGGACTACAACTTTCGCCATGAATATCATTCCGAAACGGAATGATATTTGTTGGAGGCGCGATGCCCAAAAAACGTCGTTTAGGGCCTCAAAACGGCTCCGGAAGTTCAGGACCCGAAAAACTGCTAAAAATACGAAGTTATGCCGAAACTGAAAAACTGAAAGAGACAATGGTGGGGGCCCAAGTGGAATAGGCAGGTGGCCACCAATATCCACCTGGATCATGTTGGTTGGATTTTCTTTTGGCATTGTGGTAGTGGTAGCGGTATTTGAGGCGGTAGCAGCTCTTAATTTCTTAATTTTATTGGACATTTTCTTCATCTGGTATTGTTTCACTAATTCGGCGACCGAGAGGGTTTTATGTTCTACAGCTCTGCAAATGAGAAAAACCTTTCAGAAGCGGGAAGAAATGAAGTTAGAAGAACAACTATGCGAAAAGATTTTATTAATGATTCCAAATTGATTAAATTCATATTAAAATTGAATGCCTTAAAGGAAAGTCACATTCATGCATTAATAATAGAATTGATTACCATAATTCGTTTTATTTTTGAATTAATGATGCTCGTACAATCGGAGATCGGCGATATTAAAATCTTAATGTAAAAATGTCCTTTTGAAGCTTCCGATTGTGATAGGGCGATAAATGATATATGTGAAGTGCAAATAGCGATTAGTGAAGACTGATGATTCGCATCGGAGTTCTCGAAAGGATAAATAAAACAACATCTCATGTTTTCCCGATTTGCGATTTGCGATAAAGTCATATCACATCAGATATTTTCAAAGGACTTGAGTTGTACATGATCTTCGCCGAAATGCAATTGCGATGATGGTGGGGTCCATCACATCGGATCTTTTATAAAACAAGTAGTCATGATGTTGTTTTTTTCGAAATGTGATTGTGATTATGACATCGCATTGGAGTTTATCAAATCGACCTGAATGAAATATGAATTATTCGAAATGCGATTGCAATAAGTCACATCGCATCAGAGTTTTGCAAAGAAAATATGAAAACATAACACTCTACCAATTTGCGATTGCGATTTACTTTATCGCATCGGACTTTTTAACATGAAAACTTTTATACTTTGTGCCGATGCGATATAAGATTTATAGTTGATCGGGTTGGAATAAACTTAATGTTACATTTGTTTATTTGCACTTGAGAAATGTGATATGCGATACATGCTTTTTAATCAATGAATATTTTTATTGTTTTATTTTATAATGATCGGATTTCCTCAAAGTTTTTTATTTCTATCTAAAAAAAGAAAGGGGACCCATTTCCAAATGAAATTTATTCTAAAATTTTCAAATGGGTAGGGTTGTTGTACAGTACAACAATTGGCGATTCACTGGAAGAAACAGTTATCTCTGAAAAAATAAAATAAAAACTATACTTTTAGTAAGTAAAAGTTTTAAAGATAATGAAAACTATCTTAGAAAAATTTAAATAAAATCTAACTCTGAAAAAGAAATAAAAATCACTTACAATCTCTTTTTAATTCCTCAAAAATAAAAACATTTTTTGGTTTAATCAAGCTTTGATTGGTTGATAAAGATAAAGTAGGGGGCCTCTCCACTCTTAGCTTTGTGATTTACTCTATTGTCATAGGTAGTGCCTCTGTTGCCTGCAAACGTTCATAGTCTCGACAGGGTTACCTTTTAACCATTAATGATTCATTGTACCATCCATCTAAGAGCATGACTCTTTAAAAGATAAATTCATAAGATATACTATCTTGTGTTTTTCTCTTTTTCTTTTAATTTAAAAGCCATTGTTCTGGTTTGGTAGCCAGTTGATAACAATGCCACTCACTAGTTATAATCAAACTGAACAAGCTGGCTCGTGATGAGACCCCTTGTCTTATAATTATAAGCCATTACCTTGTTTCGGTATGCAGTGGTGGTAATGTCAGTTTAATTACTTCTTATGATCATGGTAAGCAGGCTCGTGATGAGACCTCTTATTTTTTATTATTAGACAAATAATTTTTTAGAATTATATTCTAAAAAATCACAACCTTAATGGATGGGGTGAATTATTTTTTCCTTAGGAGTCAATGGATGACAATTTTTTAGAGTTTTAAGTGGAAAAATTGGAAAATTCTTTACTTTTTATAAATAACCTTTCTCTGCTTAACAAACTTATAATGATTTACAATATTTTCAAGGTTTTGGAAGATTTTGCAAATGTTTTAAACAAATTTTCAAAGTTTAATATTTTATTTTAACTATCCAAAACTGTAATCATTTCCTTAAAAATTCTTATTTACATAAATAAGTATTTACAATATTTTCTCAAAGAAATTTTCAAATAGTAAAAATTCAATTAAAGACTATTAACAACCTTATTTGTAAACAAACAAACTTGCATAATGGAATATGTATAGGTAAGAAGGGGTTACCTTCTTAAGGAAAGAATTTTTTCAAGATAAGCTCATTCACGGGAAGAGATTCTCTCTTTCCTGTTAAATCTTGCAATATGAACGTTGATGAGCCTATCTTTTCAACAATCTGAAATGGTCCAAGCCACATCTTTTGGAATTTGGTATGTTTACCCTTATCTTCATGTGCTTTTTCCCATTTCAGAACAAGATCACCAATTTGCAAAGTTTTGGATCTGGTAGAACTTGAATCAAAAGAAGATTTTATGAGTTGTTGATGTTTGGTATGAACACTTTTAGCTTTCTCTCTATCTTCTTCTAACTTAAGAATTTGATCAAATCTCAATTGAAGAGATGATGAAGGATTCTCTTCAATGAATTGGACTAGGGCTAGAGATGCAAGTACTAGGTTTGATGGTATAACAACTTATTTTCCATAGACTGGATTAAAACGTGAAGTTCCTATTGAAGTTTTTTGAGTTATGCGATCAGCCCATAGTGAAAAAATTAAAGACTTATGCGAATTCTTTTGACTCTAATCAATTGTTCTTTTGATGATTTTGATGAAATTTTTATTCGTTGATTTGGCTAAACCATTACCTTGTGGATAATAATTTGTTGAATATTTCAATTTGAAACCTCTTTTGATTGAAAATTCCATTATACTATTTCCAGAAAAATAAGATGCATTATCAAAAATAAGGGCATTAGGTACACCAAACCTGGTAATGATGAACTGATCAATGAATTCAATGATTGCATCAGAATTGGCTACCTTTAAAGGAATTGCTTCTACCCACTTTGTAAAGTAATTCGTTGTTGTAAGGATGTATCTGTGTTGTTTGGAAGAATGTGGAACAGTTTCTCCAATAATATCAAGTTCCCATTGTTCAAACGGTTGCTCAATATTGACTGGTTGTAAAGAAAAGGCTGGTTTCCTTTGTCTCCCACTAGCAATTTGACAAGTCTCGCATTTCCTTACATAGTTATGTGCATCTTTGAATAAGATAGGCCAATAGTAACCAGCATGGATTATTTTGTGGGCTGTAGTGTCTCCTCCAAAATGTCCACCTGCTGGTCCATCATGTAATTCCTGCAACACCTTGGGTGCTTCAGTTTTTTCAAGACATCTTAATAGAATGGAATCATAATTTATTCTAAATAACACATCATCAATGATTTCAAAGTGTTTGGCTTTTAATCTTAAAGTGCGCTTGTTTTTATAGCTGAGATTAGAAGGAGCATACCCATTTTTCAAATAAAAGATCAGATCAGCATATTGAGATTCATAATCTATAATACTTATCCGATTTACGTGAACAATATTATCTTGATCTTGATGTTCTGGTATGTTGGAAGCTCCTGCTAACAAACTGCAAAAACCTTGTCCTCTAACAAATTTGGCTAGCTTAATATCAATATCATATTCTTATAAAGATATTACCCAATTAGCTCTCTTTTCTCCTACTTCCTTTTGTATTAACAATTGTCTCACCGCAGAGAAAGGGACAATTATTTTTGTATGTGTCTTTAGGAGAAATGGTCTAAAATGTTTGATTCATTTAAACACAGCAAAGGCTTGTTTTTCTACATCAGAGTAATTAAGTTCAGTTCTTTGCATATTAGAGCTAAAGAAAGAGATTGGTGCTTCTGCTTGTTGATCATTAGGTTGTGTCAAAACGGCAACATAGGATGTTTCAGTAGCCAAAGTATATATAATGAAATGTTTAGAAAAATCAGGAGTATTCAATGTAGGTGCATTAATGATTGTCTGTTTGATTGAATCAAAGGCTTCTTTTTCTTTTGAAACCATTTGAAAACTGAATTTTTCTTTATCATATTATGTAAAGGTAAAACTATTTGAGAAAAATCGGGAATAAATCTCTTCACAAAATTGATCTGTCCCAAAAAGGATTGCATGGATTTCTTATTATGTGGTAAGGAAATATCAGAAATTTCTTTCACTCTATCGGGGTCAATATATATGCCATATTTAGACACAACAAATCCTAAGAGCTTTCCTTCATTGAGAGCAATGAAAGATTTCTTTGGATTCAAATAAATTCCAAACCTTCTACATCATTCAAATATCTGTTTCAAATCATGCAGATGATTAGCTCTTTTCTTTGAAAACATAGTTATGTCATCAAGATAGATAACGAATGATCTATTAATCAACCCTTTGAATGCTATATCCATGGCTCTCTAGAAATTAGCTCCTGCATTGATCAAACCAAAAGGAATTTTTTGGTAGGCATAAGTTCCCCACTTGGTTCTGAAGGTCGTTTTCAGCCTATCATCCGGATGTACCAATATTTGATTATAACCTAAAAAACCATCAAGAAAAGACATTAGTTCAGAACCAACTACTTTTTGAAGTATTTCTTCCATTGTTGGTAATCAGAAGTTATCCTTTTGACATGCCTTGTTCAGATTTTGAAAATTAATACAGATTCTAATATCTCCATTCTTCTTCCTGACAGGCACCATGTTTGAGACCCAACTAGAATGTCTTACAGGAAAAATAATTTTCGCCTTCAAAAGTTTATTCAATTCTGTTTTGATTTGACTTTCTAGATTGGGATGAATTTTTCTCAACTTCTATTGCACCAATTTTACATCGGAAAGCATTGGAGTTGTATGTTGAATGACGGAAGTATCATAAGTTTTCAAATATTCATAATTCCAAGCAAAGACATTTTTGTACTTATTCGGAAGCTTGATGAAAGTAATCCTTTCCTTTGAAGTTAACTCGAGTCCTAAATTAACATTTTGTGGTTTAGACTCAGTGCCAAGATTTACTAATTCAAACTTCAAAGTAGAACTTTGAAGTTTGGCATTGGTAACCTTTTTGAATCTATCTTTGATATCATATAGATCTTCAAGTTTAACTACAAACCTAGGAATAGGATTTCCATTGTCTTTTGATGTGTTTTGAAGATCATGATCACTTTCATCAATGATTTGGTCATCATAATATTTTTCTGAAGTCAATAAATTTAAGATATCTTCATCATGATAGAATACTCTCCAATTGGTGACATTATCAGGTACAGAAGGTCGAAAAATTAATTCAACTGAAAACCTATCTGGACTATAATCCTCAGCTGGGAGAATCTTGGAAGCGACATTAGCTAATAAATCAGTTGTTGAATTCTGAGTTCTAGGGATAGAAGAGATGTTGAATGCTAAAAATTGAGTGGTAAGATCTTGAACAAGGGATTTATAATGTTTAAGATGATCTGAAAGACAATGGATAGTGTTCCTTACCTGTCTGATAATAATGTCAAAATCACCATATACTTTCAAGTTTTTAACATTCAACCCTATTGCTTTATAAAGCCCTTGGATCAAGGCTTCATATTTAGCAGTGTTATTCGTACATTCAAACTCTAATCTACATGACAGCATAGTTTTTTCTCCCTCTGGATCAACTAAAATGCATCCAACTCCTGCGCCATCATTGGATTTTGATCCATCAAAATACAAAGACCAAAATAAAGACTTATCTACAGTTTTATTTACAGATTGATCAGAAAAATTAACGCATCTTGAAGAATCAGTTGTGAAAATTTTTCAATTTGTGAAGTAAAAGTATTTACAAAAAAAGGTGATTCAGGTGCTGTGAAATTTCCAAGGAATGATTCAGCAGAATAACCTCCGAGAATTTTGTTATTAAAAGCCACTGGTTCATTTTCTTATTCAAATTCTGTCACAATATGCATCTTGTGTTTTTCTCTCTCAAATTTGATTTGATTTGGTTTCCCTTTGTGGGGAAGCCACATGTGAGAATAATCAATGGCCATATAACCATTAAGCTTTGCAGACCAATCCTTACTTAATATTAATCCATAAAACTCAGGAATATCTGCAATTAGAATATCAATTCTCTGGACTATCCTGGGATCAGAGGCTAACCTAATAGTGACTGAATTAATTTCTCCCACAACTTGCACTTTAGTCTGATCTAATTGAACAATATGTACTGCGGATTTTTGGGGTTCAATGTTTAATTTTGAGTAGACTGAAGTAGGCATTATATTTGATAATGCTCCTGAATCTATCAAGCAATTATGTAAATTCTTGTTGTAGATCTCATAAGTCAAGAGAAAAGGAGTTGTCTGAGAATTGGATCTTTCTCCAATAAGAAAAGTATCAGTAGCATCTACTTTATCTGGTGGCTTACCTGATCCTTTGGCTGCTTTAGAAACTACACCACTTGGTAGAGAAGAAATATGTGTTGCATTTAATTCTTAAAATAACAGCTTCTGTTGATGCTTGAGTTTACTGATTTCATGCAAAGAAATATTTGCTCTGGTCTTCTTCATGTCTTCAACAATGTTATAATCCATAGAATCAGACACTACCAGAGTCTTAGATGTTGTTGTAGGAGGATTAGAAGACGATGGTTGATTTTGAGTAGGCAAAGGAGAAGCTTTCTTTACAGGGGTTTTATCTTTGGTTTTTAGAGTTGAACTTTTCTTCTTGGGGACTGTTTGAACAGGTTCTGCTGTAGATTTACTTCTAGTACTTACTGGTAGGGCTTCTTGTTCCTTTTCACTATCTGAGTTAGGTAAAATGAAATCCCACATCTCATGTAATTCAGCTATTTCTTCTTCTTCTTCTTCTTCTTCTGATAATGGAGGTGTATCTTCTTCTTCATCTTCTTCTAGATCTGATTTTGCATTGGATATTGAATTGGGTGGTTTAGATTCAGTTTTATGATTTCTTTTAAAGTTCCTAAAAGATCTATTGGTGGAAGTTTTTGCTACTTGTTTTTTAATTTCGATCATTTCATTGGACAAAGTCTTCAGAACTTTTTGTAAGCCTTCCATGTCATAAGGATCCCTAGGTGTTTTCTTCTTTGGATCATCCTTGAAACTAAATTTTTTGGATTTTCTTTCTTCATTAGCATTCTTTTTATCCAAAGAAATAATCTGTCACTCAACTACAATTGCTTCTTTCATATTCTAAGCTAAGGTAGGTTTAGCAGCTCTATCTACAAAAATGGCTATATTTGAAGGCAAAGTTGTTATATACCATTCACTTCGGACTTGCTCATTGGGTTTTGAGGTTGTAGGAATTTTATTCAAAAGTTTGTTGAATCAAGAATTAAAATCTTTGATGGGTTCTTTGGATTCTGCTCTCAAATTGGAGAGATCGTTAATTAGAGTTGCTATTGATCTATCATCTCCAAATTTGGTTAAGAAATGTTCCTGGAACATATCCCAACTTGTAATAGATCCTGATGGTAATGAAAAATACCAGGATCCTGCTACCCCTTGTAAAATATAAGGGAATAACCTAACCACAACATCTTCATGTTGTACTACATTTAAATTTACAGATAACATAAAGTTATTAATGTGTTCTTTTGCTTGTATACCAAGGTCAGGACTAAATTTTGGCAGCCATTTTTCAGGATGATCTGGAAAATCATGCAAAGGTGCAGGCATTTCAATAGCTCCTGGATTATTCCATGGTCTTTATGCCATTATTGTGATAACGGTTGAGGGACTTGAAGAGACAACTGGTGTTTGAGTAGAGGTTGTTGGAATAATTGTACTCTTCTGGGTTTGAATTTGGGAAGCAGATGAGTGAGTTTGTGATGAAGAAATAATATCACTACCTAATTTCGACGGTGTTTTCCTGGTTTTAACTCGACTAGGTAAAGGAAATTCCTTTGGAGGAATACCAATTTTTTCACTTTGTGACCTAGTAAGAGGTTTTGAAGATATGAATTGTGAAGTAACACTACCTTCGGATAATTTAGACCCTTCTAAAGATAATGATAACCCTTGGAGTTTATGAACTAAAGCTTGTATTTCAGGGGACTCGGGAGGTTGATTTTCTGACAGATCTAAAGCTTTGGTAGTGGGTGTATTGATGTTCTTCTCAATTTCTTCCCTATAGATTTGAGATGTAGAGGAAATTAAAGAAGGTGATGAGGGTGAATTGCTCTTGGAATGGCCTGTAGATTTGGATTTACTTGCCATTCATAGCTTAGGCCCTCCTTCTAGAGCCAAAAATGTTGAAGCCTCGAAAATCGTTGCTTCAAACATTGGGGGAAAACCACCCTATCTGGACCTTAGAACAGTTCCTTATTCGTTTGGGATGGTGGCTCCGACTGGATTTATAGGACCAGTTTCCTAGTAATGAAAAATATTGATGATGGGGTGTTTGTGCAAGTGAATAATGGAACTAACTAACTGAGCTAATCTGTCTAACTTAATCTATGACTTGCAAATAATTCTAAAACTAACCTAGGTATTAAATATGAATACGACTTAAAGATTGTTTCAATTAACAAATAACCATGAAAATGTATTTACTTAAAAAAAGATGCAATATCATATAATGATAACTATGTTTAAGAAATTAAATAGAGTTATAATAGCACGTTGCATTCATAAATTTATATCGTTTACACACACTATGAAAGATGATATCCCTCTATCTTCAGAAATGATATGATAAAGAAATATTTGAGAAACAAGCATATATAAGCGATAGCAAATTTTAATGAGAATATTTCATCACATAAAGAAAATAAAACGAAATCGATAGAAATACCAGATACATTTGATATCTTCCTGATGCAATTTGATATTCTGATCCTGCGCTTTAACTTAGAACAATCTTCAAGGTACAGAAATGCAACTCTAAAAAATAATTCACCATGAAATCACAGGAATCTTGCGCTTTAACTTAGAACAATCTTCAAGGTACAAAAATGCAACTCTCAAAAATAATTCACCATGAAATCACAAGATATGATCGTTTATAAAAATAAGATAGTCAAGGAGTACAGAAATATATTGTCCAAACCCAAAATATTACAAATTCAGGACCCTTTCTCAAATCTTTGAGAGGGGTTTAAATAGAAAATTAACAAAACAAATCAACTAAAACTTATGCTAGAAACGATCATCGGAGATCCAGGAATAGACTTGCGATATCCAATAAAACAGATTCATTGAATTTCTTCAACATCCAATGTGCTAAGCTGGCAGATTTTAAGCATATCCTTAACTTCGGTTGGATGAATCAGCCTCGAATGCAACTGACTGATGTATGTGGCATCGGAGAGCTCTGGAATGATGAAATTGATGGCATTAGAAAGGCATTTGATTGCCATCTGCTGACTGTGTGGTTTAATAAAATATGTCCGTAGGACATCCCATGTAATTTCTTGTATTTTACTGATTTTTTTATTCTGATTGATTGATTCCTGCTTCCACCTAGTATCAGTTTCTCTTACCCTTAGCATCTTTCCTGGAGTACAATCTGAAATTACATTAGCTGCATATAGACTATCATTAACCAATTGTGTCAGATTGTTCATTATGGCTCTTGCTCTTGATGTAGCACGTTCTTATTTAATCAGTTATGTTTCCCATTCAAGAAATAAAATCTCTTTATGCTTTTCTTCAATTTGGGGAAGATTTGCAATTTTTCCTTGTTCTGAGTCCTGCCATGAAATAAATTCTGAAATCTTATCATCTGCATTTTCAAATTATATTCTTATGTTGCCTGCTTCGTCGATGAGAGATGACGTTATTTCGCATAGAGGTTCAGCTTGGGCAATTTTTTGACACAGATCATCCAAATGTTGAGATAACAGCTTACTTGTTTCCAGAGCTTCTGTTTTGAATTGGTCAATTTTAGGATAATCCTTGAATTTATCCAACCTCGCTTGAAATATTTTACCTTGCTCTTCTTTGGCAGTCTTTTCATTTTGCAGTAATGTCTGCAATTTGTATACTTCTTGAGACAATTTTTGTTGTTTATTTAAAGCTTGTTGATCAAGCTTCTTCTTTTCAATACTCAATTTTTCTTCTAATTGTTTGACTCTGAGCCTTTCTTCTTCCAACTACTGCTCTAGATGTAATATCTTTTGTTGATCACCTGTTGTTCTTTCTTCTAATAATGCTATCTATAAGTCTTTTTGTTTTACCAATTCAGTGACTTCAGTAGCTTTATCTATAGTAGCTGCACTATAGGCACTTGCATATTATGATAGTTTGGTAAGATCCTCTGAAGGATTTACTTCAGTGTTCTTCCAAAAAACATTCGTTAATTCAAATTGTGAAGTTGCAAGTGGTCCTTGATCAATCCTCCTTCTCTTTCTTTGTTTTCTGACAACATCCCTATGCTTAGGGTTGTAAAATATATCCAGAGGAGGAATGTCTTCAACTCTCAGCACAATTTCTTCAGATGGATTTTCAGGAATGATCTCAATATCCTGATTGTTCATATTATCAACTTGAGGATTGTTTTGTTCTCCTATTTTCTGAGTGAATTATTCATATTGTTTTATCAAATTGGGAGTAATAATCATTTCAGTAGAATTTCCCTCTTTCTGTGAGGCATTTTCTCTTTCAAGTTGATCATCGGGCTTAATACCTGTATCTTCTTTTTCAAACTGCACATCAAGCTTGCTACCTGTATTCTCATTCTCTGACTGCACATTAATTTTGCTGGTTGTCACTTCTTTCTCTGTTTTGCTAGCTGTATCTTCCTTTTCCTTTTGTTCTATTTCAATACTTTTATTTGCTTGTAAAGGAATCCTTAGCTGGTCAAGGGGAACTTTAAGTAATCTCTAGCTTCTGAACTGCATAAATTTATTCATATATTCTCTTTGAAACTTAGATTTAGCTAGATCATAAACTTGGGAAAATTTCTCAATTGAGACAAATAAATCATCAAATTCATCAGGCTCATGCTCAAACTTAGCAATTTGGACCAAAGTTGTGAAATCAAAAGCCACTTTATTTGGATCATATTGTCTGCCTGGAACGGTTGTAAGCTTAAGATCTCTTATCTTAAGGACTTCTTTTTCAGCATGCTTAAAATCATTAAGGGTATAGATTCCACAATGGAAAGGAAAGGTAGGCCACATCAATTTTTTTGAATTCTTTAAACATCTGGACATCCCTTTTTCTGTCAACTAGTAAGAAATATCTTGAGCTAAAAGTTTATCAGGGACATATAGAGGTAAGACATGAGGCTCAAAAATGCTTCCAAATACTCTAATATAGGTGAACTTCTCTTCACTGAACCAATTTCCGATTTGGGATATGTCAAATTTTGCCTTATCAGAGAGCCGAGGAGGGGGTTGGTTAAAAATGGTCTAGTAAATAGGCAACATGTAGCCATGGAAAATTCTATATACATGGTTCTTGAAATGGGCTTTCCACAAATGCTTATGGTAGATGTGTATAGGGATAGGATCTTGAGGAGTCCATTTCCAACCCAGAATAGGAAATTCAGAATTAAAACACAAGGCATCTAAAATATAAGCACAAATATGGAATGGGGGAACATTTCCAGTATGCTTATTTCTTCTATAATCCAGAATCTTATTTTCTATTTTGTCGGATAAAATAACTGACCAATCCATAATAATAGAACCAACAGTGGCCTCAATCAAGGGTACCATTTGAATAGAAAACCTTGCAGAATTATCATTCCCAAAGATTCTGCACATCATGGCAGTAGCATAGCAATACGGAGGTGCGAGAGACTCTACAGAATACATACCTGAGGTCTCATGCTTATGTTTGTCTAGAGCTCATCTCCATTATTTAATTGGGTCTGATTCAATTTCATTGCTTGAGGTGAAATATTCTATGAAGGCTTTGTTGTAGGTCTTTTGAGGATCTGGCAGATGGTACATTGCTTTGATGTCTTCTGCTCTAAAGGACCCAAAAATATTTCCCCCAACTGTTACGAATGTTCTGTTTGTGATGGTGGTGTTGTCTATCACCCATCGTATTATCTCATAATATGGTAATACATTCGCCCGAGCTGCAATTCTATGAAGAAAATAATTTTCCAGTTCTTTAATGGGATTATCATCTGAATCTGATTCTTCATCTAGCACTATCGCTTTTACTTTTGTAACTATATGATTTTCTGCTTTAAGCAAGTTATATACTTCTTCCCAAGAAAGCTTCCCGAGACCCTGGCACGTAGTATCCGTAACTAGCTTTATCTTGGTTGGCTTTTCTTTTGGCATTGCGGTAGTGGTAGCAGTCTTTGAGGTAGCAGCAGCTCTTGATTTCTTAAGTTTCTTGGACATTTTCTTCATCTGGTATCGTTTCACTAATTCAGCGACCGAGAGGGTTTGATGTTATACAGCTCTGCAAATTAGAAAAACCTTTCAGAAGCGGGAAGAAATGGAGTTAGAAGAACAACTATGAGAAAATATTTTATGAATGATTCCAAATTGATTAACTCCGTATTAAAATTGAATGCCTTAAAGGAAAGTCACATTCACTTATTCATAATAGAATTGATTTACCATAATTGTTTGATTTTCAAATTAATGATGCCATTTAATGGGAGATCAGCAATATTGAAATCTTAAAAAATGTCATTTTGAAGCTTCGATGCGATAGGGCGATAAATGATATATATAGTACAAATGGCGATTAGTGAAGACTTAATGATTTATGTATCAGTTTTAGAAAGGAGAAATAAAACAACATCTCATGTTTTCGATTTTGATTTGCGATAAAGTCATATCGCATCGAATATTTTTTCAAAAGGATTTGAGTTGTACATGATCTTAGAAATGCGATTGCGATGATGGTAGGTCCACATCGCATCGGATCTTTATAAAAGCAGTGAGTAAGTGATGTTTCTTTTGAAATGCGATTGCAGATTATGACATAGCATCGGAGTTTATCAAATAGACCCAAATGAAATATGACTTATTCGAATACGTGCGATAAGTCACATACGCATGAGTTTTACAATGAAAAAACACTTAACACTCTGGGTTACGGTGCGATTTACTTTATCGCATCAGACTTTTTTAACATGAAAACTCTTATACTTTGTCTTTGATGAGATATAAGCTTTATAGTTGATCGAGTCGGAATAAACTTAATGTACATTTGTTTATTTGCACTTGAGATATGCGATATGCGATACTTTTTTTTAATCGATGAATCTTTTTATTGTTTTATTTTATAATGATCGGATTTCCTCAAGTTTTTTATTTCTATCTAAATAAGAAAAGGGACCCATTTCTAAATAAATTTTATTCTAAAATTTTCAAATGGGGAGAGGTTGTTATGCGATAACAGTGCTTTGATTCTTACAAGTGGCACAGAAACAGAAGCCTCCTAAAAGGACAAAGATTCATCTTGGATGGATCGCTTCTTGGCAATGAGCATCGACAATCGAGAAGATGTTTAAGTCACATGTCGAGAATTGTTCTAAAATATTGAAACAAAACTTGCGGTTGATTTTTCACCATCATCTCACCTTGTACACGACGGGGGAAATGGTGGTGTCTCCCTGACCGAAGCCTTCAGCCAGGCACGGCCTGATCTCTCATTCCCGGTTGAGAATCGTAGCGGAGACACGGCGGTTCATGCGAGCACGAGCCACAACTTGTCATTCAAATTCGGAGGTTGTAGCCGGAGACACGGAGGCCGCTGGGCATTTCCTTTGGTTGAGGTGGGCTGACCTCAAACCATCCATAGAGTTGATATTCTTCCTCTTGAGGTGAGCACTTCCTCTATGAGACCATTTGTGTTGGATTCATTAAGTCATCGGTATCACAGGCATGATGTCTCTATTAACAATTCATTTGTATCACATGTTGCATCAAACCTTCCGATTAGATCTTCAATATTATGGGTTGCATCATTTAGTGGCACAGCTTGCTAGATGAGATCAATTGTGTCTGACTTTCATCGATACGGTGGATTAGATCATTTGTGTCACAGCTTTGGTGTGTGTTAAATGAGGTCATATGTGCCCTGAAGTTGCATTTGTTGTTTGGATCGGGTATTCTATAGCAATACTTCTTTGCACCTATCTTTCGTACATCGGGCATCGAAGTAGATATTGTTTTTTCCACTCAATTTGTGAATAAATTAATGAGTTGTTATTTCATATCTAATTCATTTTGAAGATATTTTTTTAGCTAATGTATTAGTCATTTGATTAATTATGTCTTGATTTTTCTTTAACTTCAACTCAAGTACTTTGATTTAATTTGGAAATCTTTGAGAGGGGGGTGAATCGATATTTCTTTTCAATTTGTTGAATTTTTTCAGTTTCGTTATTCACAATTAAAGACGGAGAGGTGTATAATAATAATGTTATTAAGGATTAATAAGAAATTCAATAATTTTTCAAATAATTGAGTCTGATAGATGTGTGAGGGCACGAGCCTTCGGTGAATGGGGGCACCAACTTTGGACTTTGATGAGGCTTTCCGATCTCTGGGTCTTGACCACATCTTCTCAAAGCCACCAACCTTGAATTTTAGAGCTCCAACCTCTAGGACACCAATCCTTTAGTCTTGATAAAATGATTAATTTACTTACTTGGTTACTTGAAGATATTCACAAGGATTCTTGCATTGTTCAAGCGCTTCACATGTCCTGTAGCTTCCACGACCTTAATGCCTCATTGCTCTTGATTCTTACTTCACTATTGAGGAGTTATGCCAGCAAGTTCGTATTTGAACCAACATCCAAATCTTCTTATTCTCACCATGGTCTGAGGCTAGCGGTGGGGAGTCTAGAAGTGTAAACACTCCATAGATAAAGAAAGCTTCATCAGTGTCTCAGATCCGAGTTCCAAACTATTCTGATTATTGATAGTGCGGTTCCTTAAACAAATACGACCTTTGTCAGGGATTGTTATCTATAAATCACAAATTTCAAAAAAAAGTGAATGTCTGGTTGTAATACTATGATTTTAGGCCTCAAAAAGATGATTGTTTTACTATTCAAGTTTTTTCTAGAATTACAGCTCTGGTGATCGAGCGAGCTCTACAGTAGTCTGAAGTAAATGTGATGGTACACCACTTTTTTGAGCCACAACAAGTATCATATGGTAGATTGCATAGGTATGTGGAGTGTCAGGTTGCTCTACAGACACCACAGTCTAAGGACTATCTGATCTACAGTTAAATTATAGTCACCACGATCAAAATTTTACAGTCTGATCGAAGTTGTAAACGTGATGCACGGGAGGTATACATGTCCCGAAGTTGTAAATGTGATGCCGAGGAAGTATATCTAAACATTTTAAATGTTGAACCATTCTTCTCATCACGGGTGTGAGGGTATCAAACCAAACAAAGAATAACCCTTAAAATAAATACCTCCTCGGCCTCCTCGAGTTCACGATTTGCGAACTTCCTTCTTGCGTTATCTTTTGGATTGACCTTCACCTAGTTGATCTTAGAGATTGAGGCTGTACCGCTATAAATAAGAGATATGTCAAACGGAGAGGTGTTTTGGGGAGCCTTGACATGAGTAGGCGGGGTGGGAGTCGGCTCGATAAATGAATATATATATATATATATATATATATATATATATATATATATATACCTCTTGAATGAAAAATTCAATTTCTCCTGTGCTTGGGAATTTGGAGGCGATGTGAGGGCTTGTTGGAAGAGAGCAATTATCTTTAGGATGGTGTAAGGCTCATTTGTGAAAGAATGGCTTTTGTATAGTGGAAAAAAAATTATTGTATTTGGTCTTTTATAGGAGCATAAATGGAGGTAGAGATTTGGAGTGTAGGCTTCTTTATGAGTCCTTCATTGTGAATGATCATCTTAAGGCATGGTCATTCATCATCATCTAGAATCCTATTGCCATCAATGACAACCTTTCTTAACAATCTCCCCCTTTGTCATTGGATGGAAATATTTTTGTTTTCTCCCCTTTTGACATCAATGGCAACGGGGTGTCAATGTGCTCCCCCTGTCATGCTTCTGCCCCTTACAAGCTGCTTTTTTAATGTGATGTAAGAGCAATGACCCCCATATTTTGGCAAAGATACTCAAATGCTTCTTGTGGAAGGTGTTTTGTAAAGATATCTGCAATTTTCTGTTTTGTATTGATGTATTCCAACTTGATATTTTGTTCAGCAACTTGTTCACAGAGAAAGTGGTATTTGATTGGAATATGTTTGGTCTTTGAGTGCATCACAGGATTATTTGTAAGAGTGATGGCACTAGCGTTGTCACAAAAAATAGTGATTGGTTGTTTAGTTTCTATGTTGACATCCTTTAAAGCTTCCTTCATCCATAATATTTGTGTACAAGAATCAACAGCAATTATATTCGGCTTCAGCTGTAGAAAGAGATATAGATGATTTTTTTTTGTTGAGCCAAGATACAAGACAATCTCCCATAAAGAATGCATTTCCATTGGTAATTTTTCCATCATCCACGCTTCCGACGCAATCAACATCAAAGTAAGTTGTCACAATAAGAGTTGAACTCTTAGGATACCAAAGACCGAAATCAGTCGTTCCTTTCAGATATCTTAGAATTCTCTTCACAGTTGCTAGATGGGATTGTTAAGGACTTGACTGAAATCTTGCTACCATTCCAACTGCTTGCATAATATCTGGTCTTGTAGCAGTTAAGTATAGGAGAGCTCCAATTATTGACATGTAAAGAGTCGCATTTATGAGAGGGGTATCATCATATTTACTTAATTTATAATCTGTGATCATTGGTGTGCTCATAGGTGCACAATCTTCCATCCCATATCTTTTGAGCATGTCTTTAAGATATTTTTCTTGAGATATAAACATGCCTGCAGAGGTTTGAGATATTTGTAGCCCAAGAAAGTAAGACAGCTCACCAATAATTGACATTTCGAATCTTTTAGACATATTTAGAGAAAATTCATGGCTCATCTCATCATCATTGCTAACAAATATTAGATCATCAACGTATACAAGAGTGATCAGAAGTTTTTCCTTGTCCATCTTCATGTAGAGATTTCTACCTGCTACTCCCTTTTTGAAACCTTCTTGTTGCAGATAGTGATCCAACTTTGCATACCATGCTCTAGGGGCTTGTTTTAATCCATACAAGGCCTTTTTCAGTTTGCATACAAAGTCTTTTCCTTCGGCAATATCACATCCTTCTGGTTGCTCCATGTAAACTTCTTCCTTCAGATCTCGATTTAGGAATGTTGATTTTACATCCATTTGATAGACCCCGAATCCTTTTGAGCAAGCAAATGCCAAAAAAATTCTTATGGCTTCCAATCGAGCTACTAGTGAAAAGGTTTCTTCGAAGTCAATTCCTTCAATTTGCGAGTATCCTTTGCAGACAAGTCTGGCTTTATTTCTGATGATTTGTCCATCCTCATTCATCTTGTTTTTTAATACCCATTTTGTTCCAATTATATTTTTATCTTTTGGGCGAGGTACCAGCTCCCAAGTCTCATTCTTTTCGATTTGAGACATTTCTTCTTCCATGGCCTTTATCTAATAAGGATCTTTACTTTCTTGAGAAAAATATTCAGGTTCTATTAAAGATAACAGAGCAACATCATCTTTTCTTGGAGTGTTTGTCCTTCTTCTTCGAGTTTGAATTCCTTCATCTATATTCTCGATAACCTGTTCTTTCGGATGATGTTTTTGAATGAATTTGATCTTAGAAGGAGTTTGTGAAGGTTCACTTTGACGTTCTCCATCCTCTTCTTTTTCAAGTTCCTCTTCACTTTCTTCAAGGAAAGGCTCAACTTCATGATCTTACATTCTCTTTTCTGGAAGACCTTCATCAATCTTCACATCAATGCTTTCCACTATTTTCCGTAGACGATTGTTGTAACATTTGTAAGCTTTTATCCTTGTGGAGTATCCAAGAAATATTCCTTCGTCAACCCTAGAATCAAATTCTCCTGGTGAGTCATCATTTATTTTTATGAAGCATTCGCTTCCAAAAATCCTGAAATATTTTACTGAAGCGAGTCTTCCTTTCCATAATTCATAAGGATTCTTTTCACTGTTTGGTCTTAGTTGAGTTCGATTTAAGGTATAAACTATCATCCCAACTACTTCTCTCCAAAATTTTGATTGCAAATCAGCTGCTAGTAACATTGTCCTTTCCATTTCTTGAACAGTTCGGTTCCTTCTTTCAACTACTCCATTTTTCTTGGTTGTCCTAGCAGCAAAGAGTTCTCTTTCGATTCCATTCTCTTTATAGAATTCATCAAATTCTTTTAAGATGAATTCTCCTCCTCTATCTGTTCTAAGACATTTAATCTTAGAATCTTTCTCATTTTCAATGAGAGCTTTAAGATTCTTAAAACATTCAAATGCTTCGGATTTATATTTTATGAAATATACCCACATCATTCTAGTATAGTCATCAAGAAATAATGCAAAGTACCTTTCACCTTGAAGAGATGGAGTTCTAGTTGGCCCGCATAAATCTTCATGAATGATTTCTAAAGGTTTTGATGTTGAGAACTCCTTAGTTTTGTGGCTAGTTCTGGTTTGCTTTCCCTGTTGGCATGGGCCACATACAACTTGATTTGGCTTGCACATTTTTGGAATGTCCCTTACTGCATTAATTTTGCCGATGTCGACTAGGTTATCAAAACTTGTATGCCCCAATCGCTTGTGCCATAACCAACTTTCATTTGTTTGACTTAGGTAACATTTATCTCCTTGGATTTTACTAAGAATGTAAACATTATCTGGTGTTCTTACTCCTTTCGCCACAAGTTCTCCTGAGGAAGAGTCTCTTATTTCACAATTTTTAGTACTAAAGACAACATTATGTTCTTGGTCACAAATTTGGCTAGCCACTTAAGAGATTGTGTTTGAGCCCTTCTACCAGCAAGGTATTTTGAGCCTTTCCTTGTCCATTGACAAGGGTAGTAGTTCCTTTTCCAATGATTATAGCAGATCCACTTCTAAAGGATGCATTTCCATTTTTCTTGTTTAATGAGACGAACTTATTTTGGTCACCTATCATATGTCTTGAGCATCCACTATCCACGAACCAATGATTTTCTTCACTGAGCACATAGAGCTAGGCCATATTTATCCATTTTGATATTTACGCTCTTAGCTTTCTCCCCTTTGAGAGGGAAATTTTGTTCATTATGATCATAATTATTACATAATGAGCAAGATGGATCAAACTTAGCCAAAGGATCAAAGGAATTGTAAGTTTTTATTTTTCCTTTCTCTTTAGGACCACGTAGTTTGTTTGTTTGATCTTTCAAACTTGGTGCTTCATTCTTATGAGCCTTGCAATTCTTAGCTTGATGCCCAAAGTTTTTACAATAGTAACAATACCCAATAAAAATAGTTTGGTACCTATTGTAATAGCCATATCTTGAACCAACATTCTTCCTTGGAGTTACTCTTTCTTCAATTCTTGGTTTTGAGATGGGCCTTTGTTCCTAACGAGATGACTTTTCTTCTTTTGGATGGCAAGAGAGTATGATGGCATAACTCCTTGCATTATTCTTTGTGCTTGATCATTCTCCTTTGAAACCAATTCCAGATTTGTCATGTTGAGGTTTTTGAGTATTAAGAATGTTATCAAGTACTTGAGAGCTTTTCCAACTCCTTTTGACTTGCTCCAATTCCTTTCTTAGAGATATTATTTCAGCTTCACGTTTTTCACAGATGACATCCTTCTCTTTTAGCTTCTTGTTCAAGAAGTCTTCCCTTCTTTTTGCTTCCTCCTTTTCTACTTTGAGAGAAATTATCTTTTTCCGTAGATTCTCATTTTCTTCAATGGCACTCATTAGTAATTTATCCATGTTTCCTTCATCTTCCAGTTCTGAATCATCATCATTTGTAAATTCCATGAATAACACTTCTTTTCTTCCAACATAGTTACTTTCCTCATCTGATTCATCATCACTTTCTTTGTGATGAGGCATATTTCTAGTTGATTTCTTTTTTAGGACTACAAAATCATCTTCATTATACTCATCTTGTTTGGAGAATAATTTCTTCTTATTAAACCATTTATTTTTGTACATCATCCTTTTAGAGTCCACTTCATCATCACTATCATGTTTAAGAGGACATTTTGGGGCGTAATGACCTATTCTTCCACATTTGAAAAAAATAAGAGGGTACTTACCTTTTAGCTTAGATCCCTTCCTAAGTCTTCGTACAAATTGAGCTAATTCGGTTTCAGCATCAGAGTCATCGTTGTTGCTATTCCATCCTTTTCCTTTTTTTGTTGATTTTGAGGCTTTGAATGCTGCTTCTTTGAAATTTGGAATTCCTTTCCTCATCTCATAGGCAATGAGAATTCCATGAAGTTCATCCATCTTGAGAATATCTAGGTCCTTCATTTCTTCTATGGCACTTACTTTGGAGTCAAATCTGTCAGGAAGAGATCTTAGGATTTTTTGAACAATAGTGCTTTCTTCAATATTTTCTCCTAGCCCTTTAAGAGAGTTAACCACTTCAGCTACTCAGAGGAGTATGATGCAATATCTTCTTCATCATCCATTTTCAGACTCTCGAATTGTCTTCTATAGGTTTGAAGCTTTGCCTTCTTAATTTTGGAGTCCCCATCATATAGGCCAACCAACTTATCCCATACTTCTTTGGCCGAGTCACAATTCATGACTTTCGTGAATTCAGAATCAGTAATTCCACTAGTGATGGAATTTAAAGCTTTGGCATTAGCAATATAGGCTTTTCTTTCTTCTGGATCAGTTGGAAGACCAGAGGGAGCTTTGTACCCATCCAAAATAGAGTAACATACTTCAAGACCAAAAGACATTAGATAGTAAGACATCCTCTTCTTCCAAAAACCAAAATTTGTTCCATCAAATATAGGCAGCTTCCTTGTTGCTTATATGTTCTTCATTATGCCTAAGAATCCTTCTTCCAGTTGTTACGTTGATAATGAAGAAGCTGACTCTGATACCAATTGTTGGAAATACTGAGAGGGGGGTGAATCAGTATTTATTTTCAATTGTTAATTTTTTCCAGTTAGATTCTTCACAATTAAAGACAGAGAGGTGTATAATAATAATGTTATTAAGGATTAATAAGAACTTCAATCCTTTGTCAAAGAATTGAGTACAATAGATGTGTGAGGGCACCAACCCTTCAGTGAATCAGGCACCAACATGTTGCCAAGCACCAACTTGGACTTTGATGAGGCTCCGACCTCTAGGGATTCGACCCTATCTTCTCAAGGCACCAACCTTGACTTTTAGAGGCTCCAACCTCTAGGACACCAATCCTTTATTCTTGATAAAATGAGTAATGTACTTACTTGGTTACTTGAAGATCTTCACAAGATTTTGCATTGTTCAACGCTTCACATGTCCTATAGCTTCACAACACTTAATGCCTCATTGCTCACTGATTATTACTTCACTGTTCATAGTTATGCCATCAAGTTCATCAATGTCCTCACATCCAAATCTTCTTATTCATCACATAATTCTGAGGCTGCAACAGGTAGAGTCCTAGAAGTGTAAACACTCCACAGATCAAAAGCTTCACCGAGTGTCTTAGATCTGAGTTCCAAACTATTCAGAAGTGATTGTTCAATGGTCTGGTTCCTTAAACAAATACGACCTATGTCCGAGTTGTTGTCCACAAATCACAGATTTCAAAAAAAATTGATTGTCTAGTTGTAATACTATGATTTTCGAGCCTCCAAAAGATGATTGTTTTATTGTTCAATTTTTCACAACAGGTCTGAGCTACAAGACTGATCACAGTGAGCTACCGCAGGTCTGAAGCAAATACAGTGAGACTGCACCCACTGTTTTGAGCGACAATAGGTATCAGATGGTAAGATTGCATAGGTCTATGGAGTAATCTGAGTTATACACAGTCACCACAGTCTAAAATTTACAGTCACCACAGTCTGAAATTTTTACAGTCACCACAGTCTGAAGTTATAAACATGATCTGCAGGAGGTATATCTATGTCCTAAAGTTGCAAACGTGATCTGCAGGAAGTATATCTCTGTCTTTTAAATGTTCTGAGCCCTTCTTCTCATCACAGGTGTGAGGTATCAAAACAGACAATATTAACCCTTAAAATAATACCTCATCAGCCTCCTCATTTCACGAGTTGTGAACTTCCCTTGCTACGTTATACTTCTGGATTGACCTTCACCGAGTTGATGCTGGAGATTAAGGGCTATACACCATATAAATAGATATATGTCAAACGGAGAGGTGTGTTAGGGCAGCCGACATGAGTAGGTAGGGTGAGGTCGGCTCAATATATATATATATATACCTCTTGAATTAAAAATTCAATTTCTCCCTAACCACTGGGAATTTGGAGGCATGTGAGGGCTTGTTGGAAAGAGGAAACAATCCCCTTTCAGATGGTGTAAAGCTCATTGTGAAAGAATGACTCTAAGATGGTGGAAAAAGCTTTTTATTGTGACTAGTCTTTTATAGGAGCATAAATGGAGGTAGGCTGAGTGTAGGCTTCTTTATGAGTCCTTCATTGTCAAATGATCATCTTAAGCATGGTCATTCATCATCATCTAGAATCCTATTGCCATCAATTACAACCTTGCTTAACATGATTTTTTTGTGAAAATCATCATTACACTCTTTCAATTCTTAAATTTCTAGCTCTGCACTTTGAAGATGTTTTCCTCCTTTACCCATTTTGGTCTTTAACACACTCGCTTGCTTGGTTATCACGCTCGTTTGCTTTCACGCTCACTTGATTTTTGCTTCAATAGGATGAGGGTGTCAGATACTACCGAAAATGCACCCAAATTAATAACTTCTTATTTTCCTGTTAAGAACTCAACCCCGATAATTTTTTCTTAATGACCAGTTTAGGGTGTCGGGATCCACTGATCATGTACCCAATTACAATCAATAATTCTAGCTTGACCTTGACTTTGACTTGATTTAATTTGACTCTTTACTCACTTACATTACAAGTGACTTTAGGTCTCAACACTCCACTAAAAAAATGACTTCAACTTTGTCTCTGACAACAATCTCTAAAGACATTTCAATTTTCAAAGTTTTATGACCACATTCCATTTATTTTTCACCTTATGCACTCATTCTCTTTCTTATTCCACTCATTCTCTCTCCTCGGCGGGACTATTATAATAATACATAAAATGTTTCACCACTAATGCTTCAAATGCAGGCCTCCTTTCACAAAGAGGGTATCTGGTAATGAATTCTAAAAAATTAAACATGAGTTGACATGATTGAGACTTCTGTGAGTGGAAACAACACTTCGAAGTATTTGCGGAACCGTATTTTCAAACGCCTGCTATTGTTTCAGTTTCCTGCAAGTATCTTTCTGCGGCTCTGACTATCCAAACCGCTCCACGAAAGGCTACGAAGCAGATGTTGTGTTTGAATAGTTGAGAATATTGGATTGAATTTAGCGGCAACAATGGACAGAGAGTGGGGTTTGAATCCGGGAAGTAAAGGAGCAGCTTCTGCACAGAATGAGGTTATTGACAAAAGAGAACGCCTTAGGCGCCTCACCTTGGAGACCATTGATCTTGCCAAGGATCCCTATTTCATGCGCAATCATCTCGGCAGCTATAAATGCAAACTATGTTTGACCCGCAACATAAACAATAAATTTAGTGTCAAATATTACTTGAACCTGGTTCTGGTGGACAAGGAAGACTTTGATATGTGAAGCCTTATTCAGCTGTGCAACAAATTTCGCAGGAGCCTGTATGAACAGCGTCATATTTCTCAACATACTCGATTTGTCTGCAACGATTTGTTTTATAATTCCTGCGGGGTTTCAATTGTAAATTCGTCTCTACGTACTTGCCACTGGCATGCCTACATTATCTATTTTACCTCAAGATCTTAACTTAATGGCAGCTCTAGATCGCCTTTGGGGAAAAAAGATGGAACTCTACAACAAAACAGAAATGCATGTACAAACTCATCATCACTTCAATGTCACAATTACAGCAGCAGCAACAGCAAAATCATATTGTCATTCCACGCGGCTTCTCTGTCATTTAAATTTGATTCCTCGCCTTAACAGTGTTAAAATTAAATTCGTCGACGCATCAAATCTTCAGCGTGCCATTTCAAAATGTTCCTGAGAAATAAGATGTGGCCCTTTGTATTTGAGGTGTTCCGTCATCTTTTACCAGAAGAAAACCCTAATGACGGGCTTCGTCTCCGAAATGGTGTCAATTTCCAACTCAAATTTCATTACGAAAACGTCAACCCCTTGTTGTTTCTTGGTGCTGGGTAAATGTAAAAGACGTATATGCCACTATAGAGTCGATCTCTATATTTCTAGGTCAACACGGTCCTCTGCAATGCATTCCTGCTAACATTTATAATAATAAAAAGGATTTACAGTAAAAACAAAACAAACGGTTGCTCGATGGAAGCCTTGGGGATAAGTATGGAAGCCTGTGGGAAGCTCGGGCACCCCCTTGGGGATAAGTATGTATATATTAATAAAAATGAATATTTAAAAATATAAACATTAAAATGCAATTTTTAAAAAGTTTATAAAATATATTAATATATAAAATAGAGGTATAATATTTTATTCTTTTACATTTGAATCTATGACTTTTCAATTTATATATATATAGTAATACCCTACCATTTTGGGATGATTAAATGATATTTTATATTTTTTAACATGAACTAGAGTAGTTTTTCTATTATTTTAAATTTGTATAAGAGATGTAGTTGTTATATCTATAGGGTTAAACAAATTTTGGGAACTGAATCAGATAGAACTTATGAGATATTGATGTCTTCCAAAACCCTTTTCCCCAAAATTTTGATTTTTTTTCCCATATATCTACTTTCACTTTACATGTTAAAAAACTTGTAAAATTAAACAACATTTATAGAGAAACATGTAAAAAGTCTAATTATAGGGACCACCTCATTTCTTGAGTTCTTCCTGGTGAGTTGATTCAATGGCATCCATGTCTAGGAATAGTTGAGCTACTATAGGTTAATCCCTACTAGATAGGGTTGGTTTTGTTACTCCTCAATCCAATGTTGATTGGAGGTTTTAAATTTGTTGATGCAAGAAGACCATCTCATCCTCATTTTTGTTGATGATGTGCATTTTCTCAACTAAGATGTCCACGATTGTTGTGATGCTTGAGACAGATTAGTTACAATTCAATTGCGGAATGAGAAATTCTTCCTACAATTGGTTTACTTTTTCCTAGAGAAGCTTGATTTCTTATTTTTTTGAACTAACCATTTGGACCAATAGTCAATCCTCTTGTAATCTTGCCCTGCTTGACAACGTAGAATGGAGAACTTCCCAACATAAAAAAATCAAGTTTAAAATATCCCTGGCCCCAAACCACAATGGCATGATGCAAACGGACGACGTTATGAGGACAGTTACAACAATGTTGTGCCACCAACACCCGACAGGCCCCACCTAATAATCTAAAGGCTCACAAACTTGCGAACATTGTCAATTGGAGGAACTGACATATTTCCCCTACTTGGGAAGAGTTTTGAAATGAGACCCATCCAGGTGACTGACCACAAAGTGCCACTAAACCAGATTTTTAGCTACCTGACTACCACTAATGAATTGAAAATGGGCTCCACTATTTTTTATGAGACAATGAGGATTGAGCATACCTTGAAAATACAATTGAAGTGTGATGAAGAACTTGCAAGTTGTTGGCCTTTCCTTCGAGCCATAGAACTTCTTTACACCATGAAAGGATAGCCAAATCAAAGCATTTCCAAAAAGCTTGTTCTCTTTTTTTTAACGGACTAGCAATCATCTTCCGTGGAAATTGTCAACCTCCACACGAGTACTGCTATAACATATTTTTTTGGGTGTGCCACCATGTCAAAACTCCCCGTCATGTCGATGCACTTCCACCCTAAGCAAATCGAACCAATTATGTTATATATGTGTCAAGTTATATGAAGGGAGGGACAAAGTCCAAGACCATATTTTTTTAAGAGGGGCTTGCATGCATATGATGGGGAGAGGCTACCATTTGGACCCTTTGAATTAAACTTAGATTTCATGGGATTGCACATCATTTTCTTGAGTGTTGTCTTTTTAATATGTCAAGAGGTAGTATCCTTGTGGGATGAATGAATGGTTGGCACCATGGGATGTTAGGTACAATGGAATATTACCTCCTCCACCCAGTTTCAAATCACACAAGGAGATGTCTTTGTCCCGTTGTGATAAGCTCAAGGAGTAGGCTCCCCCACACTTGCGGAGTCTTATCTCTTTCCAAGTCATAAATTCATGGTATATTTGGCTTATGCATTTTTGGATATACTCATGGTGTTATAGTGGCAGTGGCCCACTCTTGGTGTAAGGTTCGATCTTGGGCCTCGTATAGATTACTCCAATGAGTTACCAATTCATATATATATATTATATATATATATATGCCAAGAGGTAACCTAGTACCTTCATTGGCCAACGAATCTGTTATTTGATTGTGCTCCGTGAGATTCTGATAGATTTCATATTTTTCAATCCTTGATAATAGCCCCTTTACCTTTTTT